>PVJO010015613.1:0-44494 GCA_004026905.1 Hystrix cristata
CCAGGCTTTTGGCTAGATCTTTTGGCTCTCTAGTGCGTGGACAGACCTTTTGCACTCATCTACATCTGACTCTGGGTGGCCATTGTAGGCCAATCCTGTAAATTTCTGTGTCCTGCATCAGGTCTGATGCACAGAATGTACACTCTTTTGAGGAAACTTGCCCCATCCCTCCAAGCTCTTGTAAGCACTGACTAATACACCAACCATAACAAAGACACTCAAATGACTTGGAAAATTCTAAAGGCTCGGAGGTAATCGCCCAGAAGCCAGGATAAACGTTAGAGTTTTGTTTGGGCAGAGTTATTTCTTCACTACAAAATTACTAATATTGATACTCTAACTCTCTTCTGATTATGGTTTTCCCACAAAACATAAAATCAGATGGGAGAAATATTCAAATACTTCAATAATCCCCAAAAATGTAAATGGATGAAACACAGCATTAAATAAAATTTGTCACATTGGTATAGTTAATTCGGTTATTTCTACTTTTGAGATCAAAATCACATGGATATATCAGTAGACAAATACAAATTAAAATTGTAATGACACATCACTATGCCAATACTAGAAAAGGCAAAATCAAAAAGACCAATAACACTTACATCGTTAATTGTGGCACAACTTCAGCTATCATACATTCCTAATGGGAGTGTAAATTCATTCAATCACTTTTTAAAAATGACAGCAACATGTACCTATGATACTTATATGTATAGGTTATGCCCCCCAAATTGTAATTCTGGGTGTTTATACAATAATCACATTCAACCAAAAACATGTACAAGAATAGCTCTATTCCTAACAATGAAAAACTGGAAACAACCCCGTATCTACCAAGAGTTCAAAAGGGTATATTCACAACAATGATAAATTACACACTGAGATACAACAGCATGGATGAATAAAATAATTCTGACGTAATGAAGTCCAACACAAAATAGAAATCTTATATGATACCACAGGACTTCAAGATCAAGACCAGCCTGGGCAATTCAGTAACTTCTGAGACCTTATCTCTTGACTCAAAAAACAAAACAAAAAAATATTAAGAAAGGGAGATGGGGATGTAACTCAGTGCAAATGACTTGGTCTGGTTTCAATTCCCACTACTTAAAAAGAAAAAAGAAAAAAAGAAAAAAGGCCAAAAGAATGTTTATCCTGAATACACAGCACATGAGGAAGTTCTCTGGATTACTGGCCATCTTGATCCTAGGTGTAGTTACACGAGTAATCAGTTATAAACACAATATAAATGCATGAATACAAATATATTATCAGCCTGTGAAAGGAAGATATATGCACTTCTGTGTATGCTGAACCTCAATAAAATAATTAAATTATAAGAAGTAGAAAGACATTTGTTTCCAAGGGAACCTCATTTTCCCACTTTCCTCACAGTCTGCTTTGGCTGGTTTCAAGTCATCGACGGAAGCAGAACTACTAGTCAAGGTATCTGGGGTGGGCGAAGAGGTGGGGAATGAACCCAGAACAAAGTTGAGATCTTACCAAAAGTTATGTAGGTGAACAAAGACAATTTAGATTGAGAAAGAAGGATTTTCAAAATGAGGTGAGGCATAAAACAAGGAGTACATTGAATATGAAAGAAAATTAAGAAAACCATCAAATGAATGCTCTGCTTTTAGCTATGGCCAGAATCCTGGCCATAGCTAAAATTTTAATAAGTCCTTATTCCCATAAGTCAATGAAGTAATATGAGAAGGACACACTGAAAATTGATAGAGCACTGAAAGTGAATACATCTCAGATGATTAGACCAGTGTAATCTCTGGGAAATAGTTTCTGTGGAATACCAGTGTGACATTCCTCTTCTGAAATTCTCCAACATCTAACAAGTTCCCTTCTCTGTCCAATTGAAATTCTTTTTCTAGTTATATTAGCTTTGGAGAGCTGTCATAATGACATACCACAATCTGAGTGTTTATGCAATAGAAATGTTTGATCTCAAAATTGTAGTGGCCAGAAATACAAAATTAGGTGTAAGTAGAGCCATGTTCAGTCTGAAGGCACTAGGGAAGATCTGGTCCAGTCCGCTCTGCTAGTTCTTGTCGTTAGTAAGTGGCAGTATGATTCCAATACTCACATGTGCTTCCCCTATGTTCATTGTCTTTGTGTCCAAATTTTCTTTTATGTAAGAACGCCATCATACCTTAAATTGATAAACTGCAAAGACTCTATTTCCAGTTACAGTCATATTCACAGGTACTGGGAGTAAGGACTTCATCATTTGGGGAAACATAATTTAGCCCAAAATACAAGTTCCCAATTTTAATACTACTAACGTAATGTCTTTCAACTTTTACCTTAAGTGACCAAGAGCAACTCCTTCTTCCTAACATTGCCTTTGTGCTACCTTTATTGTCCAGATTAAGGGCAATCATTCTTATGCACTAACAACCAATTGTCGATTCTCTACTTAGGGCAGCAAGCCGTTGCATATTCACCAACTTTCCTAACGCTGGGACTCAATACCCAAATCACAATTTAAAGCAAGAAATGGTTTATTTGCCTTGTAATTTCAGAGGTATTAGTCCATACTCAGCTGCCCTAAGGCAGAAATATCACAGTTGAATAGCACGGCACAACCAAAGGGCTCAGTTTGTTACAGCTGATAAGCAGAGGGCAGGACAAGAATGACAGAGAGAAAACAGCCAGGGACAAGTTATTTCCTTGAACCGCCAAGACACCTATAGAAGTGTTCTTTACCAATCCCCCAGGTGGCTTAAAAGACAATGAAGTTGACAACCAAGCTTAACCATGATATCTCACCCTTTCTCCACTTGCCATTAAAACATATCTCCTTAAACCACAATTCATCTCCAAATAAAGGCAGTAACAAGATCATAATTCAGCCTAACATGATACAACTATCCTGCATATAATCAAAACTGCAACGATATCTCCCCCAAAGTCTCAACTGTTCCCACATTACTCAAAAACCTAAGGTGAAAGTCTTTCAGAGACTTAAGGTAAACTTTTAGTTGTGAATCTCTGTAAATTTTAAAAAGGAATTTATATATATCAGATATGCAATGGTATAGGGTTAATATTCACATTCAAAGGTAAAAATATGGGGCTAGAAAAGAATTGGAACACAGAAAGACTGAAATCCATCAGGGTACACATTCAGTCCTATAGTTCTACATCTGTGGTATTTGGGGCACATGGCGGTTGGATGTGAGTCCCAAAGAGCTTGGGCAGTCCCACCACTATGGCTTACCTGGTCGCAGCCCACATGGCCAATTTCTTGGAATGACTTCACTCATGGCCTGTGGCTGTCCTTGGCATATGTTCCACATTTGTGGCATCTCCAATTTCTAGAGTCTTCACTACAACTTTGACTTCATTCCTATAGCTTCATGCCCCTACCTCTCAGGGTCAGACTGCCTGACCTCTCAGGTTTTCCTTTGAAATCTGAATGGAAGCCTCCATGACCCAACAACTCTTGAATTCTTCGTGCTTGTAAAACCAGAATCTCATGAATGACACCCAGTCTTCCCATCAGCTTGAGCAGCTGCCAGAACCCTCGGATCATGGCTGCAACAGTCTCTGAGTCTCTGTATGGTTAAGTACAGTGAAATGAATCCTGGGGAATCAATTCCCAAGACAACTCTTCTCTATCAGAGTACCCATGGATTCTCTTCTCAAAAGAACAATTTATAGTTTTACAACTTTGAGTCTGTGTTGAGTACAGTCTTGCTGATTCCAGATATGTCCTTGAAACATCTTCTTTACTAGCTTTTGTTCAAAGTACTTGAAGTCTTTTTAATGGTGCTAATCTCTTTCACACCCACACCTCCATCGGCCCCAACTTTACACATGGTTCTTTGTGGACCAAAAATTACAAGTTTTTCAAAATTTCTGCTCTACTTTTTGATTCTAATTTTCACAAATCTGGTGAAAAGCAGCTAGCAGTACTCATGCTACAGCCTGAACACTGAGTTGCCTTGAAATTTCCTCCACCAAATCAATTAGTCCAATATAAACCCAGTCTCCCATAAAGTCTCAGAACATGGGGACAATGAGGACATGTTCTTTGCCAGAATTTAACACCAATGGCCTTCATTTCAATTCCGAATAGGGTCATTCCAATATAATAGTATTTCCTTTAAAATTTGAATTTCTATCAATATTTCTGTTTTCTGAGCTTCAACCAGAATCACCCGTCAGGATATGTTTAAGGCATTTTAGGACTTCTCAAGCCCCCATCTCCAAATATTTCTGAACTCCTTGCACAAACCTCTTTCAAAGGCTTCTGAGCCATATGGTCTCATATACTCACAGCAATAATCAGTCTTCTCTGGTGCTAATTTTCTGTATTAGTCAGTTTTCCTGCTGCTTTGAAGAACTACCAGACACTCACAAATTGCAAGATGGTTTATTTTTCTCATATTTCCAGTCCACAATAAGCTGGCTCCAGGTCAAAAACATTGTGGTGGAAGGACATGGCATGGGAAAGCTTTTCTGTTCATAAGCTGTGGAGCAGAGCACATGGGAAGAGCAACAGAGAAGTGTCCAGGACCACATATCAACCCGAGCATTACACTTCCATGACCATGACACATCCAGAAATGGGCTTTACGAATCCCTTGGTGGCTCTCAAGCTATTCAGATTTACAATTAAGCTTAATCATCACAAGTTGTTTCAACAGTTATTCATAAAATTTATAGCAAAGCATCTCTTTCTAACATCAAAGATCCCAAAGAATCGAAATGTTAGGAACTCTGTGACAGTACAGTTATAGACAAAATCTCTGGGTAAACGTGCACTACACAAAGAGGAGGTATTATACAAATTGGAAATTGGAATGTTAATGTTTCTTAAACTGTTGACCTCTTTCATCCCCAGTTCCATTACCTAAATTCAAGCCTCATCGTCTTCTTCCTGGATCATTTTAACAATTTCCTAACGCATTTCCTGTCTCCTATCTTATTTCTCTCAAGGCGGTCTCCACATTAGAGTCAGAATGATCTTTCTAAGTCAACCATTCTCCTTCTCAAAAACCCTAAATTATCTCTCAACTGCTTTCAAGATAATGTGCCATATTTTGATAGCTCCATTCAAGCTTTCATTTAAATGAATTCCACTTTTTGAATTCACTTTGTTCTCTCTGTCCTTCAAGAAATTGCTCCTGCTTCTGCTTCTGCCTGGAATACTTTCCACACCACTCCTAATTTCAAATGGCTAACTCAGTTGTGCCTTTAATTCATTCACAGACTTTTCCAGAATCCCTAACAGCTAGTTTATGTGCTACCAACCATTACCATCAGGGACTCCTGCAGTACCCAATACTTAACTCTTAGTACAGCTTTTATCACTCTATTACAATTACCTGTGTACTTCTTTTTCCTCTAGCCTCAAAATTCCTTCAAGGCCAGCATCATACATAATCTTGTTTACTGTTTTAATTTTAATGCCTAGCAATGTCCCTTTCACATACTATACAGTAAAGTTTTCTAAATGGATAAATCAGTTAAATAATTTATTCAGGGAAACAGGTATTTGTTTGGTTGTTGAATAATATTTTTTCCTGTATAGAACTCTGCCCAAACTCATTTTAAAAGACTGTTTCACTACGTTTAATATAATATATTGCACTATGATTATCAAATACAAAGAAGTAGCACTTTACGTGGGATAAATTCATGTTTGATTCCATCCAAATACAGTTAGTTGCTAATGTCTCCAAAGCACTTCACTATACTGTGAGTAGACTTAAAAGGCTTAGATGTCAAAAGTGTATGAAGAAAACAGATGTCTCTCTCAGGGGTATGCTTTCCCAGCACAAGAAATTCTTCTGTGATTTGTTTCAGAACACAGAAACACATGACACACAAGAAAAACGTGTGAAACACAACAGCTATTTGTGATACTAAAATATAACAGTGAGGCTTTTGTTCACAAACTAGAGATCTTTTACTTTGCAAACATATACATTCACACACAAGTATCCTCTCTTACTGTATAGAAAAGTGTAAAATTATAAATTTTAATAAAGGAAAGAAAAATACTATATTTTAAAGGGTCTTATTTCCCTACCTTGCAAAACTGGATCATGAAACTGTAGAGCTCATCAGAATAATCTATGTCAGCTTTCAAGAATGAACAAAATCAAACAAAAACTACCACATTATTTTGTAAAATAAAGAAACACAAAGATGATAATTTGGTGTCTTTACACAAATGAAGTATCCATTTTGAAACCTTCAGAAAAATAAAACATTATTATGAGTTAATATGTTCTTCCTTGTAAGTATATTCCAGAACACCTATCAAAACCATGTCCAGTCAAGGGGTTGACATAGTCTCAAGTAGAAGCAATGAATCTGAGGAGGGTGCTCCATTAAACTAACTCTGCAAATCACCTTGTTCGGAGAGTGAACCACGGGAGGGAGAGAGGGACCCTTGTTTACTGTCATTGACAAATTACAACATGATTGCTTAGGAACAAGCCAATTGTTTGCTTTATGCATAAAAATAACAACAATAAAGAAACTCCCTTTTGGAAGGACTCAGGTTTCTTAGGGGATATATTTCTCTTATTGACTCTCCTCAATAAATTCGGTGAAAAAGATCCTTTCTTTCATTTTTGGTGGAGGAAGGAAAAATTTCATTGATGATAACATAATAATTACAGCAAATTCTTATTCTATAATTAAACATTATATAAATTTCAGTAAAATTCAGAATAATTTATTATGTAATATTTATACACAACTAAAGTAAAATATTGCTCCATCAAAAATAAAGACTCTTAGATTTGGAGGATTACTTTAGAGATGTTATGACAGACATAAAATATATTAAATGAACCAAATATCTCTTATGGTTGCATTTACCAGCTTTTTAAATTTAATCTGAGTTTGCCATTAGGAAAGCTTGGGAGATTTATAGGAAATTGTTCTGTCAGCTATATACTCAATACTTGATTACTTAAGAGAGTAAAGTATGGGATACAACAAAGACAAGAACCTCCAAATCATTCCCTTGTCTAAACCTCTCCAAACTAATTTCCCAAAGCTGCTTCTCCACAAGTTGATGTATTAATGAGCAAGAAAATGGCCAAACTGTGAGTACTAATATTGAAAACAAACAGAAATCAAGACACTAAAACAATGTCACCTGTATTACTGAGTCTCAGACTACTCCTTTATGAGGGAGATGAGGGTTGGGAGACTATTCCATTAAGAAAAATGCAAGCTAAAGTCTGTCCTTCCTAGGTATAAGTTGTACACATACAGAAGTTTAATGTATTATGAGATGCATACAGGAAATAAATGAACAAACTTTATGGGGATGCAGTGTAAAAATTATTTTCTGTAAATGTGAAAGGAAGGAGTAATGGATGAAGCAATTTTAACTATTTGTAAAATATCCATGCATCCCTGGAGGTGCTATACTCTACTAGCTACACAAATAGTGGTAAGACAGGAAGGACTGTTACTATTTTCAAGAATGTGTTCAGAGAAGAAATATTAAGTAAATTATTATGACTAATTAATTAGTTAACACTGTGAAAAGTATTTCAGGAAATAAAAAGATTCTATGAAAACACAAACCAAGAAACTGGGAGGGAAGTGTCTCAGTGGGAAGTATCTTCTGGGAAAGTGCAATCTGAAGGTCATCAGGGGTAATTCTGCTCTACAAATCCTTCCCAAGTATGTGTGACATGCCAAACATATGATACTCTGTATATACAGTACTTGAGGTATGTGTAGAGTATGATACTTTCTGATAACCAGGTGATTTATACAATGAAGGTAAGTTAAATCCTTCACAATTAACTATCACGGGAAGTAGGAAGTGTTGCCACATAAGAGAAGTCCTAATAAGTTTTAGGAATATCAGGAGCGGAAAATGCTATTGTGTCTTATTCTTGATAAGAATATTTAAACTAAGTTAAAAATTGACTTCATAGTATCAACTAAATACAAATGGTAAAAGGCTTAGTTCTCAATGACTTCCCAATACATACAAGGATGGCAAAGGCTGCATGACAAGACAAGGTTATATCTTGTGCAAAACAAAACAAAACAAAATGAAACAGAGAGAGAGAGAGAGAGAGAGAGAGAGAGAGAGAGAGACTGAGGCAGAGGTAGAGACAGAGTCAGAGACAGAGACAGAGACAGAGAGACCTCACAATACATGTTTCAGGACCAGATCCTAAAATGAAATGCAAAAAACTGTTTCCAGGAGTCATTTAGAGCCGGAGATTTTAGTTGGTTACAGGTGATTCCAGGATTATTAATTTGGGGACATGAAATTTACATTCTATTCGTTCAATAGCTTTCATTCTATGACTCCAATCACCTAAAGACATATTATCCTTTTATTGCCCTTTATATTGATAGAAATTCTGAGGTGTATAAATCTAGTAACATCATGTGTATGGACAGTATTTTAATGAATGCATCAACTGGTAAAGAGTGTCCATGTAAAGCACTATTTGTAACTGGTCAAGTGAATCTCAATGAACAGGTTTCTGTTTGATTTCTTAAGAAGAAATCTGAGTATCTTGCTAGGAAGATGATGATGAGTATTGTCCCTTATCGCAACAGTAACGATTATCATTTGTTAAATGCTAAATATTTTCTAAGGTAATTTTACCTTAGTAAAATATTTAATATATGTTATCTCACTTAAATGGCCCAGCAAATTTATGAGGAATGTCACAGTCAACTTATAAATGTGCAAAGGTATTCATTTACTGACATTAAAACAACAGACTTTAAATAGGGCACATCTTCTATGATCTAAGCATACTCTTCAGAGAGGTTGTCAGCAATGTTGGATGTTACTTTCAGCAAGTAGTAGACCAGTATTGAACCCATAATTCTATCTACTATGTATTTTCTCCAGCAGTTAAAGGGGGTTAATTTTCAATTCTTCAAAAAAAAAAACTCACTTTTAATTAAACTCTGAACTAAAAAGTTCAGAGATCAAGAAAGAAAAGAAGTGTGGGGAGGAAAAAAATTAGTATGTTATATCCCTTACAGCTGCAGAACAACTTACCTGCTGCTGCTTCTATCCATTTCCTGCTTTGCAGAAAAGATCCAATGAAAGCTATGATCTGGAGGAGCTGCGTTATTTTATTTCACACAAGATTTTTAAGTGGATAAATATTAAAAGTCAAATTAAGAAGAACTCTTAAGGCATAATTGTTTATCATTCGATTCTATGCAGATTTTAAAATATTTTCATGTCGTATTCCTCTCATTAAAAGCTACTAGTCCACTGATTTGATGAAGACATGCAGAGCTTAAAATAAATCAATTATAACTCAAGATTCCAGATAGGAACAAAAGAGAATTTCTCATATATGTACATAATTACTAAGCGTGGAATAAAAATATGTGTGATGAATGATGCAATATATTGCAGTAGTACCTAATCTTGGATTAGGTACTCATGATTGTTAGCTCCAGGTGTCTATCTTTTCTTTTATCTATTTTTCACATAATTTTCAAAAAATTGAATTATTTATTTATAGAAAATATTTCGCACACGATTAAAAATGAGAAAAATCTTAAACCTATATATCACTGTCACGTTAGTTTTCCATTATAAATATACCTCCACATTTTCATTTGGAAATCACTTGGAATTCTAGGCTAATGGCTCTGTGGCTATTTGGCCGATTATGACAAACACTCAAGACAAATGACACCCCTCTAAATGATCTCATTTTGCACACAATGGAGAGAAAGCAATTGATCAGAAACAGACCATTATCTAAATTTTACAGATTTACTTTTAGTGATTAGATTGTTGATTTTTAAAAATTGTATGGAAAATGTACTGCAGTGACTTTATAAAAATGAAAATTTCTATAGATACTTTTACAATCTGAAGTAGAACAAGGTCGTCTGAAAAATGTTATTGTGATAATTTCTTGCCTAGTCATTTAGTTAAGAGTAAAAGCAAATAATAGAAGTCATTTTTATGTTATTCAAGTGCTGCCTTTTCACACTTGAATTGATACAATTTACTTCATATTGTTTACCTGTTTTAGCTATTTTTCATAGCTGATCAACTTATTTTGAGTGCAGAAAATACTTTCCTCTCTCTCTTTTTTTTTTTCTCACTTCCAGCCTGGGAAACTTATAGCTTGACTAAGACAGGAATTAAAACATATGTGGCTGTTAATATTAATCAACTGTCAATTGTGTATATGGTATCAAGTGGGAGTGGGTACAGTGGGAAGATATAAGGAGATGTACACTTCCTTTTGGTCTTAATGGATGTTTAGTCTAATGGATTCTATAAAACATACACTTATGGAAGCACATGATGCCCTAAAGAAACACACTGTGAATATTTATGCTCAAGTGCCAAATTAATTACCAGAGTGAAATGTCTCCATTTCTTTGTTCAAAAATGCTCATTAAAATACCATTGTTAATCATCTTAGGAGCAACAGATTTCAAAAAGGCCATGAAAGATCGAAGCATCTATAAAATTAATATGGTAGTCAATTTTACAGAGAATCTAATAGGTTCCAAGTCCTGGTGTTTTAAGCCTTTAGGCTTAATCTTCATGGCAACTGTGTCTACAGGTTTTACCCTCATTGTGCACATGATGTTAACCAGGTTTGAGGAAAATTAGGAGTTTAATCAGGTTATATAGCTAATAACATCAGAGGAGAGATTGATAACAAATTATTCAAACTCACAAGTCCAAGCCTTTCTCATTTCCTCAAGCAGTCTCTCAAATTATCTAAGGGCATTTTCCCATCTACTGAGAGTGGCTGTATTCACTGACTCTAGAGGCGAGTTTATCACGGGAAGTACTATCACATCAAGTACTGGGGTGTGCTGACCAGAAAATGGCAAGAGGGAAGTTCTCTTTCCTTAGGACATTATATTCCATGGGAAAAAGTTAATGGACAAATACATCACTATGCGATAAAAATAATAATCCTTTGCTAAATGTAAAGTTTGCATATATTTTCTCCCATTCTTCAGGTTGCCTCTTCACTCTGTTATTTGTATCCTTTGCTGTGCAGGTTCTCTGTGTAGTGTAACCTCATTTATCTGTTTTTGCTTTCGTTTCCTGCACTTTTGAGGTCTTATTAAAAATCCTTGCCCATTCCAATATCCAAAAGCATATCCTTATATTTTCTTATAGTAGTTTCATTGTGTCAGGTCTTACATAAAGTCTAAGCCATGTTGAGTTGATCTTTGGAATTGGTAACTGGTCTAGTTTCATTGTTCTACATGTGAATAGTGAATTTTCCTGGTTCATTATTGAAAAGACTATTCTTTCTCCAGTGTATGCCTTTCGTGCCTTTGTCAAAAATATGCTGGCTACAGATGTGTGGCTTTACTTCTAATCTCTAGTCTATCTCATTTGTCTGTGTGACTGTTTTTATGCCAATCTCATGCTGTTTTTATCACCATTACGTCACAGTATATTTTGAAATCAGATAACGTAATATCTCCTACTTCGTTCATTTTGCTCAAGATAGTTTGGCTGTTTGGGTTTCCATTATTTATGTTATTTTTCCATGTAAATATTAGGATTTCTTTCTAGGTATTTGAAGAATGTTATTGGTATTTGATATGGAATCATACTTGAATGTGTTGATTGCTTTGTATCATATAAATATTTTTATAATACTGATTCTTCCAGTATATGAATACAGATGTCTTTCCTTCTCTTTGCATACTTCTTAATTTCTTTTTACCTCTTTAGTTAAAGTTACTCCTAAGTACTTTATGACCTGTTACAGGCATAGCGTATGAGATTGCTTCCTTGCTTTCTACATCAGATGATTCATTTTGGCATACAGAAATGCTACTTACTTTTTGTGTTGCTTTAGTATCCTGCAAGTGTGATGAATTCATGTTTCAGTGAAATCCCTTTGGGGGAATCTTTGGGGTTTTCTGTATGTAAGACCATGGCACCCTTGAAGAGTGACAACATGACTTCCTCCTTTCCAAACTGGATGCCATTCATTTATTTCTCTTGCCTGATTTCTGTGCCTAGAACTGTGGGTAGCATTGTGTTGAATAAAAGTGATAAAAGTGGGTATCCTAGCCAGGCATCGGGGCACATACCTGTCATCCCAGCACTTGGAGGGGCTGAGGGAGAAGGATCACCACAAATTTGAGGCCACATGGTGAAATCCTATTTCAAAAAAAAAAAAAAAATGAAAAAATGAAAAAAATCTAAAAAAATCAAAAAACCAAAACCAGAAGTGGGCATACCTTTCTTTTTCCAGATCTTACAGTGAAAACTTCAGTTTTTCTGAACTGAGTATGGTATTAGCTATAGGTTTGTTATTCTGCTTTTATTATGTGGTGCAACATTCCTTTTTATATTTAATCTGTTCAATGTTTTTATCATGAGGGTATGTTAAATTTTATACAAACTTTAGTATCTACTGAGATGATCATACAGTTTTTATCTATTCTGCTGATATAGTACATAATGTTGATTGTTTCTGTATGTTGAACCATCCTTGCATGCCTGGGATGAATCTTACTTGGTTATGGTACCTAATCCTTTTAATGTGCTATTGAGTTTGGGTTGCTAATGTTTTAATTATAAATATTTGTAAGCCAAGACAAATAGGTTGCAGGGCCATAACAAAGGAAATACTATACACTACAGTATTTTCAGAATGGTTGTATGTGGTTGGAACACAGTGGAATAATTGCCAGGTAGAGGTGACAGTGAAAGCAGAAGGATGAAGACTTTTTATCGGCCTTTCTGCTCTACACCAAACTGCACATGTCTTAAACTGAAGTCAGTAGGGAAACTTAACGTTTTTACTTTTTAGATGAACAATAGCAGTTATATGTGTGTATTTTAGAAAGATCGATGTACCTGATATGTAGAGACAGAAAATCTCTAAGAAAAGGAGATGAGAGATAGTAATGCAGTACACCTAAGTGACATGAAGGCATGAACTAGTGATAGGAAAAATACTTTGGTTTAAGAAATAGATTTAAAAGATTTTAAGTGAAAATGTATTATTGATTGTTTAGGTGAAGGGCTATGGAGGAGATGCATGTACATTTTATTAGTTCTTGATGTGCCCATCAAACTTTTAAATGGAAATGCCCAGGATACATTTCTGTATGATTTAGTTGGGATATATCACCTGTTCTCTTTTACTGTCATTTCTGACTTCATGTGTGTTTTTTAATATGGTCAAATTTATTTTTTTAATTCCTTGGAGAGAATAAGGAATGTGGCCTTATAATCTCTTGAACTCATTGCAGACCAAGTATAATATATTACTTACAGGGTGTTTGCTCAGTAAGGATTTGTGTTTGATAAATGGATTGACTGATCGCAATTGACTTGTCTTAATACACACTGAGGAAAGTTGGATAATGTTCAAATGATTTGGCTTCACAATGATTTTGCGTGGTAACAGTAGAAGAGCAGGAATATACTGCATTTATGAAAAACCTCTGCAGAAAAAAATTTGTGAGATATATATATATATATGTATATATATATATACATATATATATATATGGCTAAATACGTGGGATTATAGAAACTATTACTTATATATATTTTGCAAACAAAGATTATGTCTTATTTTATCTCATGCTACTTTCATGTCATGGCACACTGTAGGTTGGTAGATATTCAAAAAATGTGTGTTGAGTAATGGAATGAACTACAATCATTAGGTCACAGTTCATATAACAAATTAAACTGTGAAAACCAATATTTAATAAAAGCAACATGGAATAGATGGAGTTTGTGTAATTTTTCCTGTCCAACACTCACAAAGTAGTTTTGTTTGCTATCTTTGTCATATATTTGAAGCTGAAGTCTGTTCCTTTATATCTGAGCAATTCTGTTTCCATCTGCTAGTGATGCCAGATGGAGGAAAAGCAGAGAGACCACGAGATTAATGAAGCAACTCATCAAGTTGTTCAAAAGGCAAAAATATGTAAGAAAATCAAATATGTTGAAATCCCCTTTCCAAAGAGCAATGGCTGTATCAGTAAAAAGTTTCTGGAGACAATAAAAAATTTAAAAAACTAAAAAATAAAAGAATAAGAAAAACTGAGAAAAAAAGCAGTGGTATGTAGGACATCCATTTTGGAAAACATCTCTTAGTGTATATGTCAACTGATAGCAAAGGATAGCAAAGGATATTCACTGTTTGTGACCACAAGGATGAAATTAGCTGCGTGGGGGATACAGATTCCACTAGTAGAAATGGTTCTCCAAGGTTCTTACCTGGTGATGGGGCCTGACACCATGAAATAAGGGTTAAGCAAGTCTTTTTGAAGAAAAACCAATACTTGAGAAGAAGAATACTGCCTGTAATGTATAGGAGGAAAGGAAAAGCAAAACCAAGTGAATTCTGCTAGATCTTGCAAATCTTTGAAGAGTAACATGAAAATGGAGGGGAAAAACATACAGACATTTTAGGACAGCAATAGACCTCAGCCAGTAAGAAATGAAAGATATAAATTCTCTCAAACAGTATTTCAATAAAACAAGCCATATTATACAATGCACCATTAAAATATATTCCAGTAGAAACAATTTTATAAAACAGAAGTGAAAAAGGAAGGCCCACTTCTGTTTCCTTGGAGGAACTCTAGTCTTCACCCTCACCCTGGATGTCATCTCTTAGCTTCCTGTACAGATTCTTCAGCCGTCCACCACAGACCATTTGGCCTCCTGATGAGGACATGCATGGGACACTATAGTGACCTACAGGCCTTTGACTTTTAAATGGATCGTTCGGATATCCAGCACACTTTCATTTGCGAAGAGAGCTCCTGGGCACCCTGCTCAAGAATAGCTGCCCAAGGATTGGTACCATGGGATTCTTTTCACGATGCCCAGCTATTCAGGAGCTCAGGAGGCACTGCTGTCATGATCTATGGGTATCTGGCTACTACTTGGGCAGGGTGAGACCTTGGGGCTAGTTTTACAGGGAGGCCAGAAGAAAAACTTACAGGTTCATGGAGTAGTCCATCAATATTTCAGAAGGCCTAGAGTGTGGAGACCAGGGAGTGTGACCCTAAGGAGCCAGCTCATGAAGCTCTAAGAGCACTATGGAGACCCTGGGAAGTTGGAGACTTGAGAAACATGGACTATCTGATGAAGAAAGCCTCAGGCAGTGAGCAGAGCTACTCCAAGTAAGAGGCCACAAGGGAAGGAACCAGTAATGTCATAGAGGCAGAGCACTCCAAATCCTTTAGAGTTCACTTCACACCATAACCTGTCCTGAGTACTGAACATGAAACTACAGGATTTAACGTTTGCAGTGCTGGGGTTTGGTCTTGCTTCAGTACCATCCCTTTCTGCCTCATTTATCCCTTTTGGAATGGAAGCACTTATCCTGTTCCACTGTACGTTGGAAGTGTTTACCCTTCTTTTTGATATTTAAAGGAATTCACAGCTAAGAGTTTGCATTGAGTCTCACAGGAGACACTGTACTTGGACTTTTCAGCAATGCAAGAATTGTTTAGATTTTTGTGACTCATAAATAGGCTAAATGCATTTTGCATGATGAGATGGATGTGAATTTTAGGGGGCCAGATATAAAATACCCCCCCAATCTCACATTCAGAGATGAGGCCTGCTTGGAAGTAGCCAGTCATTGGCAGGATGACCTTGAAATGTACATTCTAGTCACCAGCTCCACCCTATTTTCTCTGTGTCTTGACTGACACAGCATGTCGTTCTGTCATGCTGTTTCTGCTCTGGTGCCATCTCACTACAGAAAGAAACAATGAGCCAAAATAAATCTCTCCTGTAAGTTGTGGGTGTCAAGCATTTTGCCTCCCAGGAATAGAAAAGTGGGCTGGGGTGTGAGCCACCTCCTTTCTGCCGTGCCTTCATCCCTTTTGACAGCAACATTATATGCCATCTGGAACAGGCACTGACACTGTAAAGCAGTGGTGCCTTCCTCAGACTCTTCGGATGTGTAGTATCAGTAAGAAATGAAGAACGTTGGGCTAAGATAAACTTGATGATTTCAGGCTGTTAAGACTTATGGGATGGTTGTGAAGGAATAGGGGAAGTGTTGGTACAAAATGTAGGGCCTTATAATGCAGCACTTTAAACAGTCTTGACTTCTGAATATTATGTTTATTAACACAGAAATATCAGCTATCATACAAATACAACCATTCTGTTCTTGCCTGGCTAGTGACTCTCTTATTCATAAGATGAAATAATCATCTGTAAGTCTTATGAACATTTTCTTATGAGTTTTTTCTTTTCTTTTTAAGAGATATCCAGGTTTTTGGCTGTGCAGTAATATTTAGAGTAAAGCTAATGAGGCTTAAGCTTCAGTACTCTTCTTTTCTTCTTAACTTTGTATTTGTGATTTCATATGATTTTTCTAAAAAAGGATCCTCCCATGCTGAACAAGCATCAGGTCCCAAAAACAAACCTTGATCCAGCCCTAACTGCTCTTATATCAATACATCCTCATCTAGCATTGGGTATTAACTTTATCAGTTATCTATCTTGTTCTCCAAAAAGTAAACTATGAAAAACCTTTCCTTGTGGCATGGGAAAGGATTGTGCATATTTTCCCCTTAAGGTTATTAGGCCCAAGGGGCACATCCTTTGCCTGAATGTTGAAGCCACTGCTTTTGTTAGTTTCAGTCATTTTCGGCAGCTCTGATTTACACATGCAGCAGCACCTGCATATGCATGTACACATAAAAATACATACATGCACACAGACTTACAAACACATACCGATGGCACGTTTCATTTTTCAGAGAGTAACTTTGTAAGAGAGAAATTTGCTGCATGTGAAGTGGACAGTCAATGCCTACATATGTCTGCCACACGGGTTTGTCTGGCTGATGAGGTCTGGTTTATCATAGAGGCCACATATTGCACTTTAGGCAAATTAGCTGAACGACTTTAACCTTTACTGAAGTGTTCTTTTGGGGCTAGAATTCTCTTGTCCTTCAAATGGAGGAAACCAACCACTATGAGATTACAAGGCAGCTTTCCTCTTTTCCCAAATACTTTACTTTATGTGTCGCGAGGGCAATAGCAGGAGAGGGACCCTGATGTGCGCTGCATTCTGCTAGGAGGAGGAAGCAAGAGGGGAGAAAAGGCACCAGGAAGAGTAAGGTTAACAATTACACATGCAGGTAGTGTGTTAGGGACTCTTTCCAAAGTGATGATAAAGTGCTTCATTCTTTATTTAACTCTCATAATCACTCTTCTTCTTTATCTAAGGAACCACATTTTTAGGAGATGTAAAATTCTAAAATAAGTCAGCTTTCAAGTTTGAGGTTTTTTTTCCCCTCTAAATGTTGAAAAGAAGGGAGAGTAGGAGGTTTTTTAAATTACTGTAAATGGGGCTTTTAACCTAAAAGTTGATTTCTCAGCAGTTGAGGAATAGTTGAGGTAATTTATTCAAAAAAAATGGGCAAGCAAGTTTTCTTTTTGAAATTTCAGAGGTATTGCATGTTTATGTCTCAGTTTTATCAACCTCTAAATATATTCATCAATCTATTGCCTATACACAGGACATAAAGTTTTAATAAAAATGATTACATATTTAAAGGGCAATATTTTGTTCTTGAAACAACTTCAGGAGCTAGGTAGTATATACAGGAAATTAAAAATATTCCTATTTCCTGACTTACTAATTGCTGGGACTCTAATGATAAATAAAACACATAAAATACACATTCAAATGAGAAGAAAAAAAGTGGAATCAGGTTCTCGCAATGTCACATAATAAATATTATACTAGGAAAATTCATAGAATCCTTGTGAGAAAACACAGCATATGCCTCTGGACTCTAGAAGAACAATCAGAAATTTTTCAAGAAGACTAGGGGATAATGGACTGTTGGGGCAAGGAATTTTAGAATCGTGATAGTCTGAGAGCTGGAATACTAGGCTTAGGTGATCTGAGGGCAGGAAGGGCCAGAAAGATAGAAAGTGGACAAGACCATTAATTATTTTTCTATTAAGTTTACTAAGTAAAAAGAGCTTTGACTTTATTTTATAATAGGGAGGACACAACCGAAGAGTGGATTTGCATTTTAGAAAGATATGCAGGGTGGATTTGAGGAAAGAAATAACAAAAGCTGAACTACATATTGCCACTAGAGATTCAGAGTACAAGAGTTTGCAGAGCAGTAAAATAAGAAGTTGGATAAGATGCAGTTATTTAAGGAATGAAATAGAGAAGGATGGCAGGGATCATACCCAAGACAGGTGATGAAAGGAAAAACCATGATCATAGTTCATGGCATATTGTCTTTGAGTGCCATGTGAGACTCAAATGTATGCAAGAGATTGTTAGAAACACATCTCAAACTCAGGAGGGATTCTGTTAGGGTCTACTACAAAACACCAGATGCCAAAATCTCGCCCCAGCATGGTATGAACCAGAAAAACCTACACATTGAGAAGTAGGCTTTGTGTGGAAGAATGACATAGTAGTCTGTGGAGGCTGCTATAACAAAAACACCATTTATTGGGTGGAATGTAAACAACAGAAATTTATATTTCATGCTTCTGGAGGCTAAATCCAATATCAAGCTGCAGACAGATTTCCTGTCTCATGAGGGTCTGCTTACTGTGCCTTGTGGGTGTTCTTGCTGTGTCCTCAAGTGGCAGAAGGACTGAGGGTTGTTTTTATGTAGGCACTAATTTCGTTCATGAGGTACCCTCCTCATGCCCCTTAGGACATGACCTAATCACGTCCCCAAGACCTCCATCTTGTAACGTCATCACACTGTAGAATAATTTTCAGCATATGAATTTGGGGAAGGTCACAAATATTCATTCTTTTTTATCACAAATATTCATTCTATAAACAGGATGACACTAATACTTAAGGAAATAAACAAGAGGTGTAAAGAAAAAGTTCAGAAGGTTAAGGAAGGATTTGAAGAGCACTATACAATGTCACTGAAATTAGCACTGGAATATTTTGTCAGGGGGAAAATGAATGCTATCAAATGTTACCAGAAATTCCAGAAAAATAAGGGAAAAACATATTGTTTGATTTTGATTCTTTTGAAACTCTTTACACTGCATTTCCATAAGAGGGTATAGAAATCAGATTTTATAGGATTGGTGAGTAAAATATAAGAAGAATGTTTGTACATTTATAAGACTTGGATGGCGTGAGGAAGTGTGTGTTTAGAAGAGCAGGAATCAATAAAGGTAACACACAGGACAGATAGAAAACTATATCAAAGAGGGAAGAGTCATACAATCATTTCAATATACATATTCATATTAAGAATATAAAAATACATATGTAGCTTTTGTATAGATTTTGGATATAGGCTCTAATAGAAGTCTCTCAACTTAGTCACTAACTAGATGACAGCCAAGGGACACATCAGTGTATTACCCCTGAGGACCATAGTGCTGTGCGAGACACTGCCAGAGAAGGAAGTGAAAAGAAAGATGGTGATATACATTTCCTGACTATAAGAGATTTATAGCACAACTGAAGTGATTCAGCAAATAGAAAGATGTTTAGATATGAAACCTAAGGTAAGGCGATTGTATATGCAAAGTATCATGACTGGCTTTCGATTTAACACACCTTTACATCAGTAGTATCTGATGCATTCCCTTCCAATTTCCCATACAATGGAAAAAAATCACCGTATAGAAAATGATTAATAATAATAGCAAATACTTATCTATGCCATACTACTGCTCCAGCACTGTGACAGGCGCATTATATCGAGTAACATCTAAAACTGTCATATATGGAGATATTCTTATACTCAAAGGGCAGATAATAAAGACCAAAAGTCTAGTGTAAACTTCAGAAAAATCATTTACAGAAGAACCATAAGGCTTAGTGACATGAATAAAATATATCAGAATGCCTATTCTTGCATGTCAGTTAGACATTACTATTGAGAGCAATAAAGACATAGTAGTCCCCCTCAGTTCTCCTTACATGTAGGAAATTCGTTCCAAGACCCCCAGTAAATGCCAGAAACCAAGTACTGAATCCTATTTTACTACAATTTTACCAGTATATATATACGTACGATACACCTATGAGAAGGTATAATTTATAAATTAAGCACAGTGAGAGATTAACAACAGTAACCAAGAGTAAACATAGAACAACTATAAAAACATACTATAATAAAATTTTTGTGAATATAATTTCTCTTTCTCAAAATAACTTTGTGCACTTGTACCTTTTCACTTAAAAGGAGTACTTTACAGCTTCTCTATCATAAGTGAACTGCCAGCATCACTTATACTAATTCTCTAAGGCCATTTTTATGTAAAATAAAGGTTACTTGAATGCAAGCATAACAATACTGCAATTCCATGACAGCTGATCTGATAATTGAGATAGTTTTGAAGTGGCTAATGGCTACTAGTATATACAAAATGGATATTTCTGACAAAGGGATGACTCACACCCCTGGCAGGACACAGTAGATGAGCACAAGATCTCATTAGGCTATTCAGAATGATATGCAATTTAAAATTTATAAATTGCTTATTTTTGGTATTTTACATTTAATATTTTGGACTATGGTTGATTACAGGTAGCTGAAATTCCTAAAAGCAAAATCATGAGTAAAACTGACTTCTATTCTCAGTAGAAAAATGGTTGGTAACTGTATCAGTCAGTGCTTACTAGAGAAACAAACAATACCAGATATACAAATATATAAAAATTTACAAGATTGACTTAGAATGGCCACCCATAAAGTCAGGTGTGGAAGAATGCAAAAGGTTCTCCTGGAGACTGGAGATCTGAAGGATCCAGTCAAAGGGCTGGAGTTTATCTCAGTGTCCTGTGTAAATCCATATCAGGAGACTGAAAGGTCTGCTCTGGAAGCCAGGAAAGGAAGTCCAAGATGAAGGAACAGATTGGAGCTTCTCTGAAGAAGCAAAGGTGAGAGCCTTCCTTCTTCATTTCCCTTTTATTCCATTCAGCCAACAAGCCTATTGGTTGGTGCCATTCACACCCAGGGTGGGTCTTTTGTTGTTAGTGAATCACTTCAGCCATACCCAGAACTATTCTGATCCAATTTATTTGGGGGTTTCTTACTCAACTGACACAATGAGTTAAGTATCACAGTAAACCATGAATCAAAATAAAAACATCTGGGGTCCAACCTTGGAACATAAATAGATACAAAAGGCAGCTAGCTATGTAGCAGGAGTCCAGGGGTGGACTCCTGAATAGTTCCACAGTAACGGAAATCTAGATTGTTATCACTGGAGATTGCTTCCATCACTATTGAACCCAACACCACACTGAATGACCTTAAAGTATTAACAGTGGTTACCTATGGGCCATGGAATTTTCATTACTATTGATTCCATATAAAAAATTTTAATAGCTAGTCTACTTTTTTACAATGATGTCACTTTTATAAATGAAATATAATATTTTAAATATTGCAATGGGGCATAAGAAGTTGTAGAATACATCTAATAGGAAGAATGTGTCAAATTTTTATGGATCATACCATTAAGGCACTAGATTTCTTAAAATATGATGCAGTAGGGCTTTTTGATGTGGAGCACACTAGCTGGAAGAAATACTGGAAGCACGGAGAATGTCAGCAAATCATGGTGTTTTGAAGAACCTTTGATGATTAAAGTTTAGTGGGATATATGTAAAATAGAAAATGAGTATAAAGCTTATTCAATGACATAATAATAGAAAACTTCCCAAAGCTAGAAAAGGATATAAATATTCAGGTATACAAGAAGATCGAAGTTTAGATTAAGATTTATTTCAACCAAGTCTACCCCAAAACACAATGTAATCAAACTCTCAAAAGATGTCCATCAACAGATGAATGGCTAAAGAAAATGTGGTATTTATATACAATGCAGTACTACTCTGCAACAAAGAAAGATAAACTTGAGTCATTTTGTAGGAAAATGGATGCACCTTGAGACTATAATCTTAAGTGAACTCTATCAAACGAGCTTAACTATCACATAGTTCTCTGATATGAGAAACCCAAAATATAAATAAAGCTCAAAATAAAATAAAAACACATAATAGGAAATAAGAAGACAGATCTTGTCTTAGTTACTTTCTTGTTACTGGGACAAAATACCCGAAAATCACAAGCTAAAGGAAGAAAGGTTTATTTACTCACAATTTGTAGAGGTTTCAGTCCATAGTTGGCTGGTCCCAAGGCAGGGCTGCATGGCAGAGGGGCACGGCAGAGGAGAAATGGTCCATGGAGTGGCAGGTAGACAGCAGCAAAGCAGTGAGCCTTTCAGACTTTTATGCCATCCGGGTTACAAACCTTTTGGGTGGTGCCATCCATACCGAGGTGGGGCTTTCCCACCATCTACACCCCGAACGTTAAACCAATCAGTGGACTAATTTACACATCCTTAGTCCATATTCACACATCCTTAATCCACATTCACACACCCTAGATCCAGTCACCTCCACAAAGTCCCACCTATGAGTGCATGAGGCCTGGGGGGACCTTAGATACAAGCTGTAACAGATCTTTTGCAAAAGGCAATGGGACCAAGAGATAGAGGGAGGGAGGAGGGGAAAGGGACGAAGGGTATGAAAAAGGAATTAAAATGTGTTAATGACATATGCCAACTTTCCATTAAGAATGTAATTATTATGTACTATAAATAGGTACCAGTAGAAATTAAATTTAATAAAAGAAAGGTGAGAATATTCCCAAGGCAGCAAAAACGCAAATGTTATAAAACCTGATCACCTCAATAAACACAGAAAAAAATCATTTGATATAATTCATCATCTCTTCATGACACAAACACTGAACAAATCTAGTATGAAAGAGACATACCTCAATAAAAGCAGTATATAACAAACTCAGAACATCGTACTGAATGATAAAAAATAAAAACCTAAAGCTTTCTTTGTAAATTCTGGAAGAAAACAAGGCTGCTGACTTTTTCACTCTTACTCAATTATAATACTAGAAGTACTAGCCAGAACAATCAAGCAGGATAAAGAAATAAAGGCCATCCAAATTAGAAAGTAGATGAAATAGTTACGCTTGTAGATGTTATGATGTCACATAGTGGCACTCCAGTTCATGAACTTCATTCTTTCCATGGTTCTGGTTGCAAACTGAATTGGACGAGAAGCAAATCAAATTTTCCTGTAAGGTCAAAAGTGAACCTAACCACTGAATTTGATTAGGTTCTTGATCAATTTGGTTTATGACCAGAATTCTGGAAAGATTTAAGTTTGTGAACCAAGATACCACTGAATATAGAAAACCCCAAAGACTCCACCAAAACTGATAGAATAAATGTAAAGTTGCAAGACACATAGTAAACATACATAATCAGTAGTATCACTATACCCTGAATGTATTACCTGAAATAGAAATCAAGAAAGCAATCCCACCAACAATAACTACAAAAACAAATCAAAATATCTATGAATAAATTTAACCAAACAAGCAAAAATTTAGACAATGAAACTTAGAAAACATTTATAAAATAAAAGGAATGCAAAGAAAAGACATCCCGTATTCTTCAATTACAAGACTCAATATTGTTTATGTTCACACCACCTAACACAATCTACAGATTCAATGCACACAAAAAAGAAACTCCAAAAATTTATATAGAACCAAACCTCCCCAAGTATCCAATGCAATGCTAAATAAAATGAATTTTTAAAAAGTTATATTACAAACTTCAAAATATCCTACAATGTTGTAGTCATTAAAACAGCATTAACTGGCACAAAAATAGACACAGAGACCAATGAAACAGAATAGAAAGCTGGAGGAAAACCTGTGCATTTATAGTCAAGCGATATTTAACAAAGTGGCTAAGAACTCGCATCACAGAAAGGACAGGCTTTTTAATAAACGATACTGGGAAAACTGGATTTTCACATGTAGAAGAATGAGAGTAGATCATTACCTCTCAAAATATGCAAATGTTAACTCAAAATGGACTGACAACTGTAAGACCTGCCACTATGACATTATAAGAAGAAAACACGAGCAAATACTTTACATTATTGTAATGGGCAAGGATTTTTTGGATAAAACCTCAAAAACACAGGAAATAAAAGCAAAAACAAATAGGGTTATATCAAATGAAAGCTTCTGTGTACCAAAGGAAACAATCATCAGTATGGAGGAAAAAACTGACAAACTATACCTTGTCAAGGGCTAATATCCCAAAAATATACATAGCTCCACTCAATAGAAAAATATCTGATTTGAGAATGGGTAACAGATCTAAGTGGACATTTCTCAGAAGATATAAACATGGCAAACAGATACGTGAACAAATGCTAAACATCAACCAATCATCAAAGAAATGTGCAGTGGTACCTGGGTTCATGAACTTAGTTCATTCTACGGTCCTGGGAAGATGGCCATGTTCCTGACCCTGCAGAGAAGATGGCCGTGGTCATGCATGTCACCTGATGCGGTGTTCACACACAAAAGCAAAATTTTGCCAGATGCTTCTGTTTGCGAACCTAATTCTTTGCAAACAGAAGCATCCGTGAATCAAAGCCACAAGGATATATCACCTTGTCCCAGTATGGTGGGCATTTTAGGTACGCATTGCTATCTTCTGTAATTCCAAGACCATTCCTCCTGATAGATAAATAAGGGAATTTGGAAAATTCCAAAATAGATATTTCCAATACATTACAAGGCCAATGGCATCAATAAAGCACCAGGTGAATTTCAGGAGAAAGTGTCATTTCCCCAGAATTTGTGAATCCCTTTTATCTTTGTACCTAAGTAACATACTGTGAAGTAAATGATAACCATGGCATATATAGTAAGGGGCTAAATGCTTTTCATAATTATCTTATTTGCAAATGAGAAATCAGAAATTTATGTAGACCTTAATACCTTTCTCCAGCACACATTAGTGAAATGGCGAAAGATTCAAATCCAGGTGTTTCTGATTTAAAGCCTATGCTTTTCGCCACTGCTTTCTGTTACTACACAATCTCACAGTCTGGGATACTAGGTTCATAACTAGATTTACTCTTAGTTCAAAGGAAGAAAAATACAAGGGAATGTTGATAACCTATTTTAGTTACCTTTCAGGATGAGTTGCTCTTGCTGTAAGCCCCGGAGGCTTCTTCAGGACCTCAGTGACGACTGCTCCTCTGAAGGATACTCTAGGAAGAAGCGAAAGGGAAGTTTCTCTAGTGAGAGTATCTCACTCTTCAGAGAAACAGGCCACAGAGGTCACGGCATTTCATCTCTATAGCTCTAATCTATTTTTCAATCACTTCCTTGTTTGTGTAACCTGACACTATATCCTTCTGTTAACTTCGACTTTAAGATGGCACTTTCTTTTGTAAATCAATTTTATCTGGGCATTATATACATATTGTTTTCTTGGTGAATTATTTTAAAATATTTCAATATCGTTAGTATGGTCAATGAAATTGTACTAATCTACAACAAAACTCTGCAGGGTAGTTTTATTAACATAAGGGTGGTAATAGTAGAAATTTATTCGAGAAATTCGCTACCTAAGATTTGTAGTGGAAGAGAGAAGGGTGTAAAATAGAAGCCAGACCACCATCATAAATAAGGTGTGACAAATTGCAAGCCCAGCTACCTATGCAAAGGGTCAGAAATCCATGACTGTCGGCCAAATATAGGTGGCAACCTGCTTTCTAAGTGAAATCTTATTGCAACACAGCCATACTCCTTTACACTTTACCTATGGCTGCATCTATCCTACAATAGCAGACTGCAACTGAGTATTTGCAAGAGAGGTTATATGGTCCACCAAGCCTAAAATATTTACTTTCTTGTCCTTAGAGAAAAAGTCTGCCTGCCCTTGAACTACACTAGCAGTAGGCCAGCTTGATGTTATTTCCATCCCAATGCTGGTTTCCCTGCTGAGCAAGAACACCAACTCCATGCATGTTTAGTTTTTGAGACAGGGTTGTGTATATTCCTGGTAACAAGATCTCCATTGATTAAATCACCATTAACTGCTAGTCTAATGTAATTCCTGGAATTGCAATGACCTTAATGTAATTAAATTTTATTTTGGATTTTGTAAAGCACAAATCAAGTATACTTGATCACACTCTAAGCAGTGATCCAAGAGTGCAGGTTCTTCCCTTCTACAGCTTGATGGTCTTTAAGATATTTTCCACGATGGTCAGAGTAAACGAAAGATCATGGAGGACAGTACACAGGACACTGCTGGAAGGGCTTCCCATCACTTCTACCCAGATTCCATTGGCTAGAACTCAGTGATATGCTTCAGTTAATTTCAGGGAAGGTAGTAAATACAGACTATCTGTGCCCTAAAGGGAAATGGACTGGTGGAAAGCTGGTCCATCTCCAGCAGAGATCTTCCGATAGAACCGACAGCTGTGGTGTTCAGTAGTGTGGGACGGCGTAGCTGAAAGGGCAACTTCTAAACTTTCAAAACGGGAAAACTTGTAGATGGCTACACATCTATGAACATCAGAAAATATAGAAGGTGAAGCAATATATGGGAAGGGAGAAAAATAATAGAATATATTAATTAATTCCACTTTAAAGTATGATTTTTAAAAACATTTAAGGTCTTCAAACTAGTGATGTTTAGCATGCCTTTTGGAAATACAGGAGATATATTAGGACTGGAGATATAACCTAGAGACACAGAATTTGAATTATTAAAACACGAAGCATAAGTGTCAATAAATGACATGAGATTGACTTAGAACTATACATAAATAAGAGCTAGTGGCAAGAAAAAAGCGTAATGTGTAACCCCTGCTTTAGGACAAAGTAATACTAAAGTCGCAAAAGTGAGAAAAATATTTTTTGCCTCCAAAAAGCTCCCTTTCTGAGTGGAAAGTCAAGGACACTACTGTTTACCTATAATGTGATAAAACCCATAAAAGATTTGCAGGATGGAATCAGAGAACAGAGAAAGGACAAGAAGCATTCAGTAAGCACACTGACTGAATGAATGACTTATTTCAAATATATCAGACCAATAAGCTTATATTCCTTGGGGGTTCTTCTCAAATATCACATAAATAGCTAATAAATTCCCCTAGAACTATACAGAAAAGTTGGTTTCTGCCTCCACTACTGAATACCTACTTCATTAAATATTAAGTTGTGGGAAATACTGTGATACTGTATATATGTTCTTTTATTAAGCTTCATAACATTTTCTGATATGGATTATCATTTTCATGAGATTTCCTAAATCTATCCATTACTTCCAAAAACAGAATATAAAACTGGAGTAACAGAGAGTTAGCTAACTCACTATGAGCAGTATGTCATGCTTTGTATCACTGCACAGTATTCCCTGTTCTTTTTCACAGAATAATTAAAGTACCAATATGACTTCTTCACCAGTTATCAATTAATTAACAGAAAAGTGAGAGCTAGTGCAACATATTTAAGTAGACACTACTATTTACAGAAAATTAGGAAAATACAATCATTTGATTTCAGTCCAGCACAGAACCACAAAAGAACAATCAATGTTGCGAAATATTTACTTTTTGGAAATTCATCATAAAATAAAATTTTAAAAAAAATTTAAAGCAAAAACAATATTACAAGTGTACATATATAATTGATGACTATTAAAGAAAATTTTTGAATGGCATTAATTATATTTTATGAAGTGAATGATTTCACAACTATGGAAATGTATATGATCAAAAATTCAGTGAATGTTTCGATTTTAAAAATGATTATAGTAAAAACACCTTGCATTAATCTCCCCTCAAAATATTCCACCTTTACTTCAAACACACTTATTCTATAATTCTTGCCATTTTCTGACATAGTTCTGGAAAGCCTCCTTCATGTCTTTAGTTGCAATATTCTGGTTTTCTTGATAGCGTGAATTGATTCAAAACACTTCACTTTCATGATCATTTTGACTTTGTGGAAGAGTCCAAACTTGCAGGGCATCAGACTGAATGAATGAGGTGGACAATGTTTATCTGAGCCTGCCTTTCTGTTGGTGGCACTTGACAGAGATATGCACTGTATTTTTGATTCACCTAGTAAAGACACTAAAGAGGACTTCCAGAACTGCTTCACAAACTGACAAAAATGGTGTGATAAGTGTGTTTGAACCAAGGAAAAGTATCTTGAGGGAGATTAATGGCAATGTGTCGTTTATTGTAATAAATATTTAAAATTTACACATTTGCTGTATATTTTGATTATACTGCCTATAAGAAAAACTATTGAAAATTGACACAAATTTTATATCTTTTTAAAATTTCCTTAATTTTTAAATTGTGTACTGTCTGTATTAAGTAAATCAGTTCTGTGCACTTTATGGTCACAATTGCAAAGTATATGTAACTCTCTCTTGTTTGTCTCTTCCTTTCTTCTACATACCTGCAATAAAAAGGCAAACACATCAAAGTAAATACACAAAAATCTTACAATCTGCAAGGAAGGTACTGGTTATGTTTACATAGTTTGTGTTGTCTATATTTTTATAAAAATATGAATCATTGATGTGATGTTTAAACATTTATTTTGAAAAAAATCAGAAATTCTTTTAATAAAATAAGTAGAAAATTAAGTATATGAAAACAGGCAATGAAAAGAATCAAAATACAAGGTGTCTCAAAAGTCAGAAATAGTGGCAAAAATTATTGTGTTAAGGTTGCCAGAAAAACTGAAAATAGCTTACAATTGCTACACTGAGACAGAATATGAAAGAGAATATAGCAGTATCTTTATAATATTGCCTGTAATTAAATGAAATCAGTTTTGTTTCTTAGGAATCTGGATATATAAGTAACTATTTGTGGATATTAAATCCACTTGATTTAAATTAAATTATGGTCAACATAAATAGTATGTTATTTATATTTTTAGAAGATTCAAATATAAATCTATCTTGTAATGTAGAGTATTTCCCTTAGAGTATTAATTTCTAGCCCTTAAAGTAAAATAATTGCCAAAATTTAAGTTGATCATTGGATATTACTTGGCAACAGTTAAGTTTTTCAGTCTATTGGGAATTTAAAGGCAACATTTGTTTTCACAGTTGCAACTTTTGTTTTAATATCTTGAAGTCTTTCACAGGCTTTCTGATAGGCAATCATATCAAGAACAAACTTTTCTTCACAATGTTTGTTATGTATTTCTTGAGCCCTAAGTAGAAAAAAGAAAGGTAATGTAGTAGTTTTAGGTTACTGAAACATAACAATTAAATGTTACTAATGATAACTGGATTTCATCAAAAAGTATATACAAATTGTAAAAAATTCCCTTTATAGAATTTTATATCTACTTAAGCCTCACTAAATCCAGAATGAACTGAATGTAGTCCCTCAGAATGCATATGTTAAAATCCTAGCCCAGGTACCTTAGATTGTAACTGCATTTGGAGATAGGGCTTTTAAGAGGCAAGCAAGGTTAAATGAAGTCACATGGACAGGTAGTCACATGGACAGGTTCTAATCCAAAACAGGGCTGGGAGAGTACAAGACACCAGTAATATGCACTCACAGAAGAAAGGCTATATGAGGATAGAGCAAAATGTGGCTTTTTGTGACACACAAA
Organism: Hystrix cristata; assembly: GCA_004026905.1. Taxonomy (NCBI): domain Eukaryota; kingdom Metazoa; phylum Chordata; class Mammalia; order Rodentia; family Hystricidae; genus Hystrix; species Hystrix cristata. The sequence goes on from PVJO010015613.1 coordinate 29,512, forward strand.
GACTCAAATCTTAGGATTCAGTAAAGGACTAAATGAGTTAATATATTAAAAAATTTTAGAGGAATATTTAATAATTCCTTTTACTGGATGGATAACATTGGCATTCATCAGAATAGGAAACGCAGGAAGAACAACTGGATGAGAGAAACATTATAGTTCTCTTTCAGTAATGTTGATTTTCAAGAGCCTGGCTATCCATGTGGTTATGCCCATAGAGCTTAACATGTGGAGCCTTTAAGAGTACAGTTACTACAGCCATTTTTCTCCTTCAAAATCCAGCTCTGAAGCTTAAGGTATTTTGGATGACTTATATAAGCTCTCTCTGCCAATTTTCATCTTTAGGCAGAGGACAATCCAACTCACAGGGTTTAGCAAGAAGCTATTGAACTAATACATTTAAAAGCATTAAAGAAATGTCTAACATTTAATAATCATTCAATGCAAGCTAGCTACTACTCTTGTGAGTCTAGAGCTCAATAATATAGTCATGGCTGAATATGTGATAAACTAGAAATCATGGCAAAAGACTACACATAAAATGAATGGCAGTAAGTGAAGTCTAGAAAGTATATTTAATTAACCATCTTCACAAATAAAGATTATAAACCATGAATAAAGTATAAAGAATCCCTTAAAAGAATTTAAAAGTGAGAAATACCCAATAATCAATTGTATTTCTACATACCAGCATCAAACAATTGGAAAAATGAAATCACATAACACTTTGAATATGATCAGAGAACTATAAAATATTTAGAAATAAGTAAAATAGGAGAAAAGATAAAGATATCTGAGGCCTATACCTGAGGATAAGAAAATACTGTTGACAGAAATTTAAAAGACCTAAATTAATCGATGGTTATAACATGTCAGTATTATTAAACTTTCAATACTACACAAATGGATAAATGGATTCAAAATAATGCCTATTTATACAGCAAGATCATTTTGATAAAAATTAACATTCACATTTGTTTTAAATATATATTACATTTTAGACTTATTTAATTTAGATCTATTCAGAATGCATTAAATTTAAATGTTTTGAATGTATTAAATTGTAATTTTATATGGAATGCAATGGAATTGCAAACCAAAGCAACCTAGCAACAAACAAAACAAACTTGAATAAAGAAGGACAAAATTGAAATCTCCATTTTCCATCCATTTGTGTGACAAATTACCATAAATATGCTTGCTTACAACAACCTTATATTATCATATGGTTTCCACGGGTCAGAAGTCTGGGCGTGGCACACTCAGCTGAATTGCGTGCATAGTGCATAGTTTCCATAAGGTTAAAATCAAGATGCCAGCCAAGGATGAGGCTCCCAGTCAGGTCTTGAGAGCCTCCTCCACGATCTCTGTCCTCAGAACACATTTTTTTCTTAAACATTTGTGTGCCTCCTCGATTTCCAAATCAGCAAGTCATGTCAAATGGTTCTCATACTTTGAATCTATCTATTTTCTCGTTTGCCTCTACATTTAAAGTCTAATGTGATTACACACTGTCCACCTGTATAATGCAGGATAATCTTCCCATTTGAATAAAGTTTTACTGAATTTACTTAATTACGTATGCACAGTCCCCTTTACCAGCACATTCACAAGTGTGGTATTTCAATATATTCATAGTCCTGGGGATTACAATATGGTATCCACCTCCTTGGGAGCCATTATTTTGCCTAATACAGGTGTCTTATATTGTTTGATTTTAAGGGTTACTAAGGGCATATATAGAAAGAATGTTAGCTTCTAATATTGGAAACCTAATTCTGAAACAATAGAAAAGGAAGTTAGAATAATTCCATGATTTTATAGAATTTTGCAGAAATGGATATGGTAAATTCAATGAATTCAAACTAGAATTTGTTTGGGAAATGAAGCAGTAGGCTGAGGAGAAGCCATATGAGAGTTTCTATAGGAAGCTCTATAGTTGGGGAAGGTTTGAAATCGCTCATCTAGGTAGTAGGAACAAGTCAGAGTGACTAAAGGAGCAGATTAAATTGTAGGTCATAAAATTAACATTGGCATAAATCTCCAAGTCAGTGATTTTTTTTTCCTAGTCATTTTCGACCTGAATGAATGAAAACTGATAACTGGATTATTCCAAGATAAGATTTCATGATAGAGGGGAGTTAGCCTGGAGGAGGCAATGACAGGAAAGGACTTCAGAGTCACTGGACAAAGTGGACAAAAGAATGTTGAAAGAGTCCTGGAGCATACACTAAAAATGAAAAGGAAAATGTGTAGCAGAGGTTATTTGAGCAATGAATGTGAGCATATATTTGAAAAATGTGGGTTGAAAGTAAAAGAAGAAAACAGTTGAAAACATAGATTTTAATCATAAATAAATGTCCAATAGATTTGGGAAGTCATTCCAATTGATGAGTGGGTCTTTATGTGTCTAGGCAAATAAGTTTATTAATGTTAGGTATCATTAAGATTGTAGAAATTCAATAATGTGTAAGGCAATTAGGAGTGTAATTTTCATGAATTTGGAAATTAATCATGATTATGGAAAAGGTTAGTTGCAGGAAAGCTTTATAAATAAGAATATAAAGGCAATAGTGAATAAAAAAGGTAATATGAGATTAACTGGGATCAAGTAAGTAGAAAATAATAAAACTGTATAACCACCTTATTTGCTAGATTTTCATGCTGATACTCTACCTCAAAATGGGAACCCTGCTGTCCTGCCCTGAGTTGTGTCATGACTTCATAGGGTGTGGACAAGAAGAACATTCTTGGCAAACCCCAGACCAGCTTTTATCAGGTATACATTTTGGGGGCGGGGTGCTGGGGATCGAACTCAGGGCCTTGTTCTTGCTAGCCAAGTGCTCTCCCACTGAGCTAAATCCCCAACCCCTTTATCGGGTATACAGATTCTTTCATTTCAGCCTAATTCATGCTTAAATATTCCTGTGAACAATTAATTGACTTCCTAAATTAGACCATTTTGGTTTCTCTTTCTTGTTTTTTTTTTCCTCCCTTATTCCACATAAGGAGCAATAATTTCAGCAATTATTGAGAATCATCAGAATGCTTTTCACGCCAAGTGATTGATACATTAATGAAGATCAACAGCATAAAAAAGTACCAGAATTGAATAAAACTGTCAAAGTTGCAACACAGACTTTATTTTTTGATTCACAGTTACTTTCTGCTTGTTAATACGCAAATTTTGTTTTAAAACATTTAGAGTACAACTAAATAAATTTTGGGACATACTACTGATATAACCAACACATTGTCTTACTCCTGTGTGTTTCCAAGGATTGTATCTTTGCAGAAACTTACAGAAGATAGTTAAATTAGGTGCACTGGGAAGATCTTTTGGCTGTATCTGCTATGAATTAATTATTACCAGTCATTTAATTTAGTCACAAAAATAAACCAATTAAATTTCTCTCATATTCTTTTATACTAGACTTGTATTTTGATTTTGATACACTAGACTAGCTTGCATTGCCTTTTCCAAAATACATTCTTAATAAAATATAGAAAATTATTTCTAAAAGTTGCATATACATGTTTAAAATATGCATTGAGAGAAATAATTTTAAATTTTGCAAAGAATAATATATTTTTCATACTTAAGAAAATATTACTTATAATCTGTATGCAAAGAAAACACTACTTATAACTAGGAAAAGGCAAATGTTTTCTTCTTATTTTTAATATTAACATTTTAGTAGCTAAGCATGTTGATACAGGCCTGTAAACAACAGGCTGACACAGGAGAAAAGTAAGTTCAAGGCCAGCCTGAGGAACCTAGTGAAACCCTGTCTCAAAACAAAAAATTAAAAGGACTAGGAGCTAGGAGTACTGTTCAATGATAGAGCACTTACCTAGCATGTGCAAGGTCCCAAATTAAATCTCTATTCTCACAAAAAAAAAAAAGAAAAGAAAAATCTTTTGTATTAAAAATTTTTAAAAAAAATAAGCAGTTATAAAGTATTTTCATACAAGTATACATACATATGTATGTATGTATATATGTATGTATATTTATATGTATGAGTATGTATATATATGTATGCATGTTGTATGTATATATATGTATGTATATTTTTTGCCACTTAAAATACCTCTCATGTAAAATTGTGGTTGATCAGCTTCAAAATATCATGAAAACATGTGTGAAAGATTTTGAGAGGGTAAAAAGAAATTATTTGAGTTTCTATTGAACATACCATTCAGAGATACCTATGCCTTTCCATCTCTGAGCTATTTTACTTCTCTGTAAATTGAACAAATTGTGAATAATGTGATTCATTTTTATAGATATGTAAACACATCTTGTCCAGTGAGTTTACAACTGATTATCTCCCAGTAGATACTGACTAGTTCAGTATACACTTATACATTTATTTTGGTATTCCTTATTGTCTACACATATTGATAAATTCTAAATTCTCATTTGAACTAGTTGTAGTATCTTATTTTACTTTTCATGAGTGGATTAAATAAAAATCTTGGACATGCACATATTTGTATGAGCCATGTATTTTATGTTCCTAAAATATATTCTTTGACAACTATGAAATTTAAGCTAACTACAGGTAGATTGAAATATTTTGAGTCAATATTCTTTGAGCTTCTGTCACACCGTTTAATTTAAACCAAAAAGTCATCAACATAAAAAAGTAATTTGTCTGAAACAGATTGTCCAAAGTTTGTTCTGGAGATTGTTTTCTGATCTATTTCTTGGAAAGGTTTTAGGGCAAAACACATATTTAAAAATGCAGCATTTCTTTCTGATAGGATTCCCAGTGGTCTTTACCACATGACAGCGCACTGAGACTCAGTGACCTTTTCTAATCAAGTTCCCGTTTCTCACGGAATTGCACTTTCAACAACTCCTGTATAATCCATCTGCTACTAGGGCAACAATATTCATTAACTCCTTTTCTCCTCACACTTTACCTAATCCAAACGTTCCTAATTTGCTCAATCTCTGCTCCCTGCCTGTAATGGTCTCTCAACACCCTGTACTTTCTCCAATGCTAAGAGATATCTGTACTTTTTCTTCTACTTTTTGCAGGAATTCAAATGTTGCTTATGTTTGCCATTGGACTGAATTCTTAGAGGAGCAAGACTGCTATTCACCTTTGTACGGGAGGGCAGAGGAGAAATGCAGTGAATTAACACTTTGATAGTTAAGCCATCTGTGTAGACATTTTGACAGGGTACAGGAAATGCTCTACGAAACATGGCACCTTAGCATACTGAGTTTATTAAATTGAAGAAAACCAAGAACCCCAGCAAAACAGAAAGATTTCTCTGGAGTTATCCTGTCCCCTCCCTTCTAAGGACACTAATGTGACAGGTTTCCTGTTCTGTACTTTGAGGGAAGGCATGTTACACACAGAGGTCACAAAGAATATGAATAAACAAACTTTGCCACATTTTGCCCAGTCTATTACCATTTAGGCCACACACCCTTCTTGTCCAACCATATTTCTATTCAACTGTCCATTCTTCATCAAAATTTGAGGCATAAAAGTAGTTTTCCCTAAATGTTCGAGTCTTCATTTCTTAAGGTTTCCATGCCTTGTAAACTTTTGATTAAATAAATGTCTTATGTTTGTCTATAGTGAATCTGTCTTTTGTTATAGGAGTGTCAGCCACAAACCTTCTGATAGGCAAGGAAATAAATAGTTTTTTTTTTTCCCTCCAGTTTCCTATTACTCACACTTACTATTTACCAGAAATTTCAATTCTCTCTTAATAGTTTTTGTATTATTGCTTGCATGATCATTTTACTCTGGTAGTCCTACTGCCCTGTGCTTTATCTCCCAACTGGATTTTCAGTTTCTTGAGCTAAATGATCTTTACATCCCCATATTACCTGTGATAGGAATCTTTAAGAGCTAACAGTGAATTACTGCTTGAATTTAAATACTCCTTGAAGTGAAGATAAGTACACCTTGGCAAAAAGACCAAGGATCAGTAAGGGAAAAAATAAAAAAACGTAGACAATTCATTGTCATGACACAAATTTCAATCACTAGTGAAGCTATTTTCATAGCATGGTTAACTACATTTTTAAATAATTCACTTAATGATCCTAGCTGGAGATGTAGCTCTGTGGTAAAGGTGCTTGTTTATTATGCACAAGGCTCTGGTTTAATCCCCAGCACACACACACAACATATATACACATACATCTTCATTATACAAACTTTGGAAAAATACACACTATCTCATTCTAGTGGCTTACATGTTGAGAATAAGTAAGCAGAAATACTCACTTCTCAGAGATTATGGTATAATTTAAATTAAGTTAAAAAAATTAATTTTTTAAAATTAAGTTATACTTAACTATTACTCATTGGAATTTATACTTATTTTCCTTGATAAATATTTACTGAATTTGTTAATTAAGCACAGTAATAGGCCCTGAAGTGGAAAGATGGACCAAATTATTTTATAAAGGATTTCACAAGATAACTAACTATGATATAGGTTTTTTATGGACAAATGTTAATTTGAGATGATGAGGAATAAAAGGGTTAAATACAGCTGCACACAGCCAGGTATCGGCCATTTCTGATGTGTTTCTTTCAAGGAAAGAATGTCTTTTCCTTCACATTTAATCACTACTTACTCACTAATTTGAAAATCCCAAAGCATTCTGATTTGTGCAATACCATAAAGGTTTGTGTTGTATGATATATAGAAAACCTTAATGTTGTGGTCTTCTAGTGCCCTAGCAGAGTGTATATTTGAGGGAAAAGTATCAGTGAACATAGAGATAAGAAAGCTCAAAGATAGAGTGGAGACTAATATATTCAGTCTAGACCAGAGTGCTGTTAAGCAAACGGCAGAAACTACAGCAGAAAATTTACTGTGAGATATTACAGGAGATATTTCATGTTTTCTGAAATACCATTCAGAGGAGATTGAATTCCATTCTTTTAGGAATTGCAAATTATCAACATAGTTAAATAGAAAATGACACAACCAGGACATTATTTAAAAACATTTGGGGTCCATAGGTTAGCAAACAAATGTGAAATGCAGAAACGGAGACTAGAGATAGAAATCTCACCTTGAAGGATCATGTGGATTTTTTTTTTTTTACCAAGAACATGTATTGGTACATTGTATACAAAATGTTCACATTCATCAGGTTATTTTGTACCTGCACATGATGTATCTTGGTTTCCCCCCTTTTCCCCACCCCTCCCTCCTGTTCTCCCCTTCCCTATTTATAGCAGGTTTATTTATATTTTCCCATTTTTCCCTTTCCTCTTTCTTTCCTTTCTCCCTTCTTTCTTTCCTCCCTTCCCCGTTTCTAGTTCTCCTCTGTTTTGAATATTATCTTCATTTTATGTATTATCTATTACACCTCTCTGACCTTATTTACCCTTATGGTTACTCATATCAGAGAAACAATTTGATATGTACTTATGAGTGTCTGATTTATTTCGCTTAAGAGTATGGTTTTAAGGTACATCCACTTACCTACAAAAATCTCTAGCTTATCCTTTTTTATGGCAGAGTAGTACTCCATTGTGTAGAAAAACCACACCTTCTTTAGCCATTCATTAGTCACTGAAAACTGAAACTAGATACATGTCTCTCACCATGTACTAAACTAAAATCGAAGAGAGTCAAAGATCTAAACATAAAAACAGAAACACTAAATCTACTGGAGAATAAAATAGGAAGAACTCTCGAAGACATAGGGGTAGGAAAACATTTATGAACAGAACCCAGACTGCATGGGAAATAATACAAAGAATCAGTGCCTGGGACTACATCCTATTAAAAAGCTTTTGCACAGCAAAAGAAAACACTGTATTATACTGGGGAAGGGAAGAAAATGTCCAAATGGGAAAGGGAACAAGGGAGGGGGAACAGAACAGAGGACAAGAGAAATAAGAATGGAAGGAAAAAATGGAAACAAAGCTTTTGTAAATAGGGAGGGAGGAGGAGGTGAAGGGAGGGGAGGGGAATGGGAAAAAAAGAAGCAACAAGATATATCATGTACAGGTACAAATCCCCTATGATGAATGATACCACTATGTACAACTAAAATATACCATTAAAATTTAAAAAGAAAAAAAGAAGAAATCACCAATAGAGTGGGGCGAAAACCCACAGACTGGGAAAAAGTTTTTGCCAGCTGTCCCTCAGACAAGGGTCTGACATCTAGAATATACGTGTGGATTCTCAAGATTCGCAGAGTTTGAATTGGAAGAGAAGCAGCAGAATTGAAAAGAGACCAACTGGAAACACTCCTCCTAAAAGTAATATCTTAAGAAAGCACACCAGATTTCAACAGGGAGGGAGCTGGCTTGTAAAGGATCCTGAGGTTTCTGACACTGCTCGAAAGGCTGATGATAATGTTCACTACAACAAGGACAACTAAATTAAGCTGGTTTTGAGCAGAGAGACTAAGTGGTGGATTGCAGAAAGAGTTATGTGATTGTCTAATCTTTCCTAATATATTAGTGCATTATTTCTCTAGTTTGTTTATATCATCCAAAGTAGAATGTATCATGCTACAAACGAAATACCATTTATTGGAATTCAGTATTTAGTATGCAATATTCACATGTAATTGACTTAAAAGCTTCTACCATTTTTAGATTATACTTACCTAAATTCCTTCATGTGCTTAAGTAAAATCATTTGATATTTTTCTGCTTTAAATTTTTCTTGAACAATCAATTTTTTCTTTTTTAGGACAGCCTCATTCTTGTTAAATCTGTCGATTTTAACTATTCCCTTGAGCAAAAAGGTACGCTCGTTATTTAGGTTTTGAATTAATAAGTGGTCCGTAGCCTTTTGTTTTTTTTGTTCTAGAAAGAGAGTTCTTCTCTCTTTAACTTTTGCAAGATAGTTTAATCTTTCCTGCCAAAGTTGCTGTAAACCTCTCTCAACTGTTTTGTTATGTCTTTCGATTAGTTTCTGTGCAATATATTTTTTCTTGTCTAAATTTGCCTGAGCAGATAGGATAATTCTTCCTTGGGCAAAGTGGGCCATGTCCACAGCTGTTTCTTTTTCTTTGTGGAGTTCCTGCTTCTCTAGTTCTATGTAATATTTATCAACATCATTAAGTAGGTGGAGTTTCATATCAGGTCCCTGTGTGGTGAAAACCTCTCTTCTCTTCTTCTCCAATGCTGTATCTTTTTTAATCAGTAGTTTTGGATGAGTGATAGAAAATGGTCGGGTGAGGGCAGGAAAGTAAACTTGTTGGTTTTCTTTCAATGCTGCAGCATACTTCAGTGGACCTGAAGTGTATATGGGTAGTTTAGATGCTGATATACTAAAACTGGTATCCAATTCTTCATCCTCAATTTCATCTCCAGACTCCTGACCTAGTAAGACGGCAGATAAGCATAAAACATGAACTAAGCTTATTTTCTGCCCAAACTGTTTCGAAAGCTATATTAATAAAACTGATGAGAACCTGTTATTTGCTTTACTAAAAACTATTTTCTTCAAGGTTTTTTCAACTCGGGATTTTGCAAAAAAAAATGACTATTAAGATTGTTTAACACATAAATGCACTGAATCGGATTTCTATAATTTCTGCATTATCTCTAATAATGATTTAACTTGCATTGACACAATAACAGCATCTTCTCTTACACACAATACTTATATATAGGTTTTCATATAGTTTGCTAAAAGAAAAATTGTAGACAAAGTCAACTAAGCAGAGTTTCACTCAGCCAAAATAAATCCCTGAATTCGCACCACCCAGAACCAGTGGAAGTTCAAGAGCTCCACTCCAGGACCCAGCAGGGAGTGTCTGTACACAAAAAGTGGAAACAGCTTGACTAAGAATAGCGCAGTATCTGCCTTACTGGGACAAGGTCTGATCCAACCGGCAACCTCGGAACAAAGCTCGATTGCTCTGACTGGAATGTAGCTTAGCCACGTATTACAAAAATACTCGCCATAAGTAAGGCTTTAAATGTGTTTATGCACAAGTCAGCCTGGCTAGGTATGTAAGGGATCAAGGTATGAAGGCCTTAAATTGAATTGTTATTCAATTTAACAACCTAATAATATTTGCCAAAGACATTGTAATTATAATAAATTATGTTATTTTCTTAACACTGGTAGAAAATGGTAGTTGCCATCAAAATGCTTTTTTCTCTTTCTCAGATAAACAAAGAAACTAGAGAAGTAAGGGAAATGAGATTTTAAAAAGAGAGAATTGAAGAAAAATGGAAATAGAACTTTTGCAAATGTAAAAGAGAACAACAGTCGGAGGGAGAATGGAAAGAAGGGAGGGAAGGGGACAAAAATGAGTTAAGATGTGTTATGTACATGTGCAAACTCCCCACAATAAATGGAATCATTATGTACTGCAAATATGTACTAATAAAAAATAAAAAGAAAAGAGAAAGAAAGCAACCCAAGAAGAAGAAGGGAAGAAGATGAGGATGGGGTGGGGGAGGAAGAGGAGGAAGAAGATGAGGACAAGGAGGAAGAAGATGAGGACAAGGAGGAAGAAGGGAGGAGGGGGAGGAAAAAGATGATGGAACCAAGTCTCTCACCCTCCTCTGCAATTCTGTGCAACTGCTTTCCAGCTGAGTGGGGACAGTGTCACAGTGTATCATTTTTGTTGTGATAATTATGTTTGGTATATAGCCACTGTAACTAATGCAATAACTTAAACAATATTGTTATTCATGTATTTATTTTTTTACAAACCTATTATGAATTAAGGATCAGCAAATATAGAAATAAAAGATATACTCCTTAATTTTAGGAAAAATATTTCTCTTTTCTTTACCTATTAAAAGTACCTTCCTGCCAACTCTAGTCTGTAAGGATTTTATCTTTTCCAACAGAAGAGTCACTTACTGTCTATATGTTAAAATACCAAATTTTATGTTTGTGCTTTTATGGAGTTGAGGTTTGAACTGGCATTAGGAAGAAAGGAAATATATATGAATTTTACTAAAGGCCAAAATAGTATCCACATGTGAAAAGCAAGCAAAGTCTACAAAGAAGTAGGAAAGCAAGTCTAGCAATAAAAAAGGCAATCCATTTGGGTATAAAAGCAAACTCTCAGAAATAAATATTGAAAGTCTGGGTGCAAAGCTAGACACTGGAAACTTTATGTCAATTGAACATCTTTTCACCAATACTTTTAAAAGTCTTCTAATTTCCTTCTCGACTTCCAGAACCTCTGCTTCAAGAAATTGCTAGGTGCTATTCTTCTTAAAATGTGATTCTAATTGTGTTCTGTTCCCAAACAAAAGGAAACAAGACTTTTGTGGTCCTTCATTTACAAGACAACTGGTGGTTTCAACTTTTAGTCTAGGGTTATATATTACTAGAAAGGAGCGTCATTTTTCCCTTATACATACACCACATCTTCCCGTCATTGGCCCTTTGCATAGTTTATTGTATGATTTGTCCAGTATTTTCCCCTCTTTATATCTGTTTGAATTCTATCAATTCTGAAGGCCTTTTCATATGCCATTTTCTAATTAAACAAGAACTGATTTTAAAAATTTATAATGGTTACTTCCTTATTTAACTTCCTATATAATTCACATTCCACATATACTAAAAATTTATGTAGTGGTTCTTAGCTATCGTACTAAATTACATATAAAGCTCCTTAAAACTAAGGATCTTCTTTGATCCTACATTCCTAGTCCCTAGCCTTGTGTTTTACACAGAAATTACTTTCTGGGGCGATAGAATCCAGTACAGAATGTATGCCTAATGAGTATATTTATTGGATGGACGAGTAGACAAATGGAAAAGTAAATCTGTTGGTCAAGAGTAATATTACTTGAAATAGGTAAAAGTCATAAATTTGGAGTCAGTTTGACTGAGTTCAAAGCCTTGTTCTACTCCTATGTGGTCTAGAGAAGTTATAAAATTCTCTGGGCCTCAATTCCTATAATATATATAATAACAGGGGCTAGGGAGTTCGCTCAAGTGGTAGAGCACTTGCCTAGCCAGCACAAGGCCATGAGTTTGACTCCCCAGCACCCTCCCCAAAAAAACAACAACAAAAACAAATAATATCTGGCTTACAGAGTTCCTACACTATTAAATTAGCCAATGAAATATAAAATGTCAGTGAAGTGTGCTATGAGTATTAAAACAGGATCTGATAAACAGTAAGATAAATATTAGTGATTTTTCATTATATTTGATATAATATAACCAAATATAATCAAAACAAGAGACTTATTTAGTTCCATCAATAGCGTAATGTTCAAAAAGTCACACAATTTAGTAGTGAAGTAAATGGAGAAATGTACTTTATCACCTTCAACATTCATTGAAAATTAAAAAGCAGAACATACAGAGGAATATTCTCCATATGTGTATTTCGTTTCAAGACACAATATTTCTCCTTTTTTGTTAAAAGAGGAACCAACTGTTTATAAACTTGTCTGTACTTTCATGAATCCTCTTCTAACCTGATAAAGGGTGCATTCTTTCTTTCGACAGTGCAAATTCTTACTGTATATTTGGTTCCACCCCCTTTACCTTCGTGACTGTAATTATCTTGACTTTCTTCCTTATCGCTCCTTGTCTATTGGGTCACTGGCATCAGTACTTTAAACTCCACATGCTATGCTACCATCACACCTAAAGCTACACTCCTTCAGCTCACTGCCCAGTTACCATTCAAAGTTCTTGTTCAAGCTTAGAGTAAAAAATCACTGAGGATATTATCTCTTTGTATGGCCATAGTCCTTTTCTTTGCCTACTATGAATTTTTCAAATCAAATATATATTTTACCTCTCTTCATCCCACTAAACGACTTAAGCTGTTCCCATCAAAGGCTTTTTGTCTTCATCACTTTCTTGTCGCTAAGACAAAATACCCAACACCTGCCATGAAAAGGAGGTGAGATTTATTCTGTCTGACAGGTTCAGAAGTTTGAGTCCATGTTACACAGGTTTAAACACAAAGACAGCATGGTGGAAGGGCGTGGGCAGAGAAGCTGCTCATCATGATGATCAGGAAGCAGAAAGAAGCAGGGAGCAGGGAAAGGAGACCCTTGCAGGTCACCCCCAGCAATCTGTCGATTCCTACCAGACCCACCCCCTAACTGTTGAAGTAGGTAAAAGCCACGAATCCTAAGGGGAATCCTCTAATCTAGAGAGATTCTTACTGAACTGGCTTCACCAAATTCTGGCTGAAGACAGGGATAATAAGATAAAAAGCTCGGGGGAAGAGGATGAGTAGATGGAAGACAGCTAAGGATGAAAATTGTGGGTAAATTTATATCTAATGTGTACATACTAAATAGATAAAACATGAAAGAGAGAAAATTGAGGGTCATAACCTCTGGATAAATAAGTTCCTAAAGAAATTATTATTTGCAAAGGGAACAGGTATGTGTCTTCACTCAAGTTTACCACAGAAAGTCCCAATTTATACCTAAAGTTCTAAAAAAAGTTATTAACAGAAAGTTCTTTCAGTCTTAGAAGTGACGTATTTTGGAAAATAAATTGTATTGTCACCTTAGCTATAGGCACACTGACCAACAGAATATAAATAGGAGAGTAACACTGTGTTGTTTGCATTAAATTAAATATTCTAGTAGAATGTGCAAGACTTGGTAGTTACATAAAAAATGTTTGTAAAAATTGGGGTTGCAGTCTATGGCTCTATAAAAGTGGAGATCATCTCTGCTTGGTTTATCACTCTACGCCAAACACTTAAAAGAATTCCTAGTGCATGGCAGTCTTTCAATAAATAATGTGTCTAATGAATATTTTCTCTAAAGAAAGCTAGAAGAGTTCAGAGGTACTCTTCAGTTTGGGTATGGAGAAATGGATAATAAACTGATACTTTCTTCTCAACTTCTTTCAATTTCCTTTCTATGTTCCCAATATTTCCCATTATTCCTTCTGAGAATCCTACACTCAAATATAATAGTCAGCATATCATTTAGGCATTTCTTATCTTTGGCTCATTTTATCTCACTTGTTTGAGAGTCTCATTTGCATTACTATAAAATAAAGCTATTCAAATTAAGTAACCTAAATGCTATTATTATAGAGGCTTTACCACGAGCCGTAGATACTAAATGGAATTATCTGTATAGATGTTTACATTTAATACTGATAAATAATTAGTTAGATATTATTGATCCCCTTTCAGAAAAATAACCTAGAGTTAAAGAAGTTTAGTAACTGACACGTTGCAGTAAGATTCTAATATTTGGACAAAATTAAACAAACATTTGAGGACATCCAAAGATGAACAAAAGCAAGTAGATGTTAACACTACAACGAAAATATCAACACTATTATAACAGAATCTAGAGAATCATAACTTAACATTTGAGGTGACCACGTCCAAAGCAGGTAATGTGAATAAATATTATATCACAAAGGATGATAAGATTAAATGAACTACATGGTATTTGATTTCCATGGTTTACAAGAAGTGGTATGATGCTAACATTAAGTAGAGAACAGTAAGGATGTATATAGTATGTCCTACAGAAGCAATATAACACAAAGAGATTTAATTAAAACTAACTACAACAGATAAGTCCATCATGATGGAGAATAAGTAAAAAGTTTAAATAACCTTTAAAAAGACAGAGAAGCTCCTCCCGCCCTGGACACACGAAGGTGGAGGGGAGGTGCTTGGTAACCACGAGACTTTTCAACCAGGTGAGAGGCCCCCCGCAGCGGGACAAAGCCTGCAAAGCGATCCCGCCCTGCGACATCCGTTGCCAGGCGACAGAGAGATTTCCCCCTCCCGCCCTGGACACACGAAGGTGGAGGGGAGGTGCTTGGTAACCGCGAGACTTTTCAACCAGCCTTTTTCTTTTTAACCTTTCCCTCTCTGAAGTCAACATTACCAAGTAGAGCCAACCATGACCGCGTGTTTGAAAATAACCATGGAGGACTAAAGGTTATAAGAACTAAGAAATACATATACCCAGAAGAAACCACAGAAACAGACATTCCCAAGGAGAATGTTATTACCTAACTTTTTCTGACCTCATACAAAGAA
>PVJO010015614.1:0-44443 GCA_004026905.1 Hystrix cristata
ATCCACAGCCGCAGAGCTAGAATTGAAGCACGGCCGGTTCGATCCGAAGCCCGCTGTGCAGCAAGAACACAGAAATTCCACTCAGCTGTTAAGAAACACGAAATGGAGCTGCACCGACTGAGGAGAAGCGTCCCGTGTGTGTATCGTTTATAGTACTAAGTACACAATTATCGGCTTGCTGTCATTTCGTTTCTATAAAAATATGTGTGATGATAAAAAGGAAAGAATTTTATTGATTTCTTTAGTTGCAACATTGGAAGTAGACCCAAAGGCTACTGTAGCACAGAGCTACATCCCTTGTCCCTCTTTATGTATTTTGAGACAGGCTCCCTAAGGTCCTAGGCTGTCATCCCTCTTCCTCAGCCTCCCCGGTGGCTGGGAGCCGAGACCTAGGCACGCAGTACCATATCCAGCAAAATGACTGAATTTTGTGCCCAGCAGTTTATGGTAAACAGATCCATTTAGTGGAATTAAGTGCTTGCGTGTGTATATTCATTTCAAAGTCAGATTTTCCTTGTTCTTTTAATTGAGAAATATTTCATAATTTTCATGTACAACTTGTGGTTTTTCTTATATATGTCCTTTGTGGAGTGGCTACTTCAAGCTATTTATACACATTACTTCACATGCTTAGTATGTTTTCTGGCAAGAACTATGAAAACCCAAACTCTTAGCACTATTCAGGCATAAGTCTTGTTACAGTCAACCTGTTACACATTAGGTCACTGGAACTTATTCTTCTAGCTGATATTTTGTGCCCTTTGAACAACATCTCCTCTCCTGCCCCCAGCTCTTGGTAGCCGCTCTCCTCCTCTCTACTTCTATGAGTTCAGTTTTTAGATTCTGCATGCAAGTGGAATTGTGTGGTGTCTTTCTTTGTGTGCCTGGAGTATTTCACCCAGCACAGTCCCTCTAACCCTAACCCATGTCACTGCAAATGACAGGATTCATTTCACTTACTCAATTCTGATTTTCATTAGTGCCTATTAATTACAGATTGTGTTATTATCATAGTCTCACATACATACATACTTTGATTATTTTCACCCCACATTTTTCCCCATCCCTTTCCCTCTTATTCTATTCCTCTTCTCCAAGTCTCCCATCTATTTTCCTGTTCTCACTCTCTCTCTTTCTCTGGTTTTGTATTTTCGGATTTCACATATAAGGCATATGACTCTCTGACTCTGTTTTATTTTAACATGATGATGTCATTTCAACTCATTGCCCTGCCAATGACATGACTGCATTCCTCTTCATAACTGAGTATTACTCCATCATTTAAATATAATGCATTTTCTTTACCCATTCATAAGTTTATGGGCACCAAGGCTGCTTATCTATTATGAATTGTGTTCCAATTGACGTGGATATTGAGGGGTCTGCATACTATGCAAACTCCAGTTCTTTCAATAATATACGAATGAATGACGTAGGTGGATCAAATGGTAGCTCTAATTTTAGGGTTTTTAAAAATTGTATTACATGTTTGCAGTACATAAATGCACTGCACTGTTCATTGTGCTGAATTGGTACATGTACTTTTTTTTAATCCATTTCCCCTCCCTTCCCTCCACTCACCTTTCATCTCTTTGTTCCCTCCCATTTGCAAATGTTCTATCTCCCTGTTTTCTATTATCTATCCTTTGTTTTGCTCTTTAATTTATTTAATGTTTTTGGTTTCACATATAAGAGAAATCAAGAGGTGTTTAAACTTGTGGATCTCAAGGTGCATCAATTTTCCTAACAAAGTGACTCAAGTTTATCCTTCTTTATTGCAGAGTATTTACACACTCCAATGTGTGTAAATACCACATTATCCATTCATGTGTCGATGGACATGTAGGCCTCTTCTAAGATTTAGCTACTATGAATTGTATAATTATTACATAAAATTGTGTTGATTTCATGAATTAAAATTTATCTTGGGAAATATGGGCATGAAAATCCATCCTCAAACCAGTTTTTAAAAAATTATAGCCCGCAAAGTCAGAACCATTGC
Organism: Hystrix cristata; assembly: GCA_004026905.1. NCBI lineage: Eukaryota > Metazoa > Chordata > Mammalia > Rodentia > Hystricidae > Hystrix > Hystrix cristata. The sequence goes on from PVJO010015614.1 coordinate 2,003, forward strand.
TCAATTTTGTAAATAAAGTTTGGTGGAACAGAGCCACACACTTTTACTTATGCGTGGTCTGTTGCTGCTTTTGTGGCACAATGACAGAGTGAGTTGTGACAGAGATCATATGGTACCCAATGTCTAAAATGTTTATTATCTGTCCCTTACGGAAAAGAGTTGCTAACATCTGCTTTATCCTCATGTATTTGAACAGTGTTGTTGTTCAATTGATTGTAAGCTAATGAAGCTACCAGTATCATACTTCCATTCTATTTTAGAATACAGTAGCACAGTGAACATGGGAGAGATATTGCCCTAGCTCCCCTTGTCTCCCTCAGTTTTATGGAAGCACTCTGGAAAAGGGATTCAAGTGTGAAAGGGGATAAAATAGACCAACAAAACTCTTCGCGTATTTCAAGCAATCATTTAACCTCTTCCAATCTTTCTCCTATAAACTACTTCGCCATCTGTGGGGCACAGTTAATATTTATCAAGTTAACAAGGCTCATGTGAGTACATTAAAGAGAGTGCATACACACCATATTATATTCTATTACATTATATTTCTAAATAGTGATTGTAAAGTGTCAAAATTGAGTAAAATACATATACCAATAAAAAAGGCAATCATCAAAGCTAAAATGATATTTAGACCAATTATTTACTGGATCCAAGTGGGCTCTGACTTAGAGATAAAAGAGTAACAATTTGTTAATCTTACAAATGCTAACCCAAAACTGGTTTTAAGAACTCGAAGCAATGTCATAAATATAAAAGTCACAAATTGCCTACAATGTGTACTGTATTTTCAAAATACTTTTTTCCTGTTTACAGTGCTACACTGCAATACATAGTGAACGCCTGAAAAAAATAAGTTAACCAAATATATTTAAATAAAATGATTTAAAATACAATCCAATTCTGAAAACATTTAAAAATTTCCAAGCCTTTTTTTCCTCTTCTTTCTGTTGGCATTTTTAAAAACTGTAATTTCAGTCTTCAAGTAGTATTAAAATGAAACATGTCTGATTGACAGCAAATTGAGTTACATGGTAACAGGTTGTCAACTATCCCTGTGATAATGAGCCTAGTACAATAATCAGGTCACAGCTACAAAGAGAAAATTGGAATTTATGTTAAGAAACTGCAAATAAAGCTCATTGTATATGTGCACTGCAGTATGATCAGTTATTACATTCCTTTCATTTTACTTGAGTGGTTTCAATGAGTAGGAGTGGTCTTATTATGACTTGTCATCCATCCCTGATACACAGTGTATTCTGGGGCCTAGAGCAACTGCCACGGTTGGTAGACTCTAGTGTGCACCTGGCAATGAGGTTAGCGAGAGAGAGATGGCACTCAGTGAGACGGGTGGGTTGTGCACTCTCATAGACCTTAGAGCATAGAGTTCTACTGATCTCAAGACAGCAAGGAAGTCCATTTCTACTCTATCACAATTCCCAGAGATCCTCGGAGGAAAGCAAGTGGAGATGATAATATTATGTGAGCCTCTCCTCTTGTCACCATACTTTATTGTCAGTCTTCCCTTATTGCCACTGGTTTTATGGTGTTGAGATATAAAAATTGGCATTTTTATTTGAAATAAAAATTTGAGACCCACTTAATTAAGCAGAAGGAAAATTATCATTTTTTACCATCTCTCTGTCTTAGTTATAAACTTCATGAAGTGAACTATGGAAAAATTGCCAAATGTTCATTTTTAGGATAACATGAAATATTTAAAAAATGAACATTTATATTGACTTCTTTCACGGATGTTATATAGATAGGACAAAAGTGAATTGATAGTATATGTGCTGCTAAAGCAAGCACAGATAAAAGTGAATTGATGACATCAGTTTCCCAGTCCAAATATATTATTTCTCACAAACACACATCTTGATCACAAACTATTCCTGAAACTTTTCTACGTTTAAAGAAATTGTGGTATTCCTATATAATAGAGTACTATTCTGCAATAAAGAAGGGTGAACTTGAGTCATTTGCAGGAAAATAGATGCATCTTGAGACCATAATGTTGAGAAATAAATCAGACCCAGAAGCCCAAATACTGCACGCTTTCTCTTATATGAGAAATCCACCCAAAATACAAATAAAGAGCAACATAAAACCAATTGCAAAAAAAAAAAAAAAAAGAGCAACATAAAAGACAATCGCAAGTATGTAGGTAGATTTTGTTCAAATGGGATGGGGTCAAGAGATGGAGGCGGGGGCAGAGAGGGGAGGGAAAGGAGTTAAAAAAAGAATTAAGGCGTGTTACGTACACGTGCCAACGCCACACAAAGAATGCAATCATTATGTAAACATGTACTAACAAAATATAAAACTCAAGAAAAATATAAAAACCAGTGTCTCTCTAGCAAGCCTATTTAATGCAGAACATCACAATAAGATTTCTCAATAAATAAAGCAGTGCATTTTAACTTCTATATTTATAAAATTATGTTCTACAAGAATCTTATAGTCCCTAAACTAGCCTGATTTTTTTTCATCTGAAGTGGCTAGTCCAATTTTACACTCTCTCTTCCACCACATCCCTGATAGAATAATTAGTTAATAATTCACTAGTCAGATAACTGACTTTAATTCAACAGAATACTGTTTATTGCTCTACTGTTCTTTGTACTTAAATTTTACCTGAATTTGGAATGTAGAGGGACGGTGTTTTCCATTTTTGAATTTTATTCTCCCCCATATTAAACAGGTGTCAGAGGATGTGTGAGATATGATGCTATTTTAACACTTTTGAGTGACTTGAACTCTGCATATTTGGATTACTAGTGAACTAGGGAAATTCATAGGTTGACTATTAATATCACACTGTAGGGGCAGGATGTAATTGAAAATATTACTTTTCACAAGTATCTTTTATCAAATTAAAAAAAAGAAAAATATTACTAAAATGATTACAGTGCAGAAACAATTTATGTAAAATATTTTGTTTCTTTTTTTGTTTTGGGCGCTGGGGATGGAACTCAGGGCCTTGAGCTCGTTAAGCAAGTGCTCTACCACTGAGCTAAATCCCTAACCCCTAGGTAAAAGATCTTGAAGAACCAAGTCACCCATGCTAAAAAGTCTTGACAACCATTAATTTATAAATTCACTTATAACTTGTTTTATTAGTTATCATTAATTTGGAAACTTTTTAAATGTCTCGCATAACTTTATGAGGAACTAAGGTTTTATATTTTAACATTATATCTTTTTTCTGAGGAATCTCCACCCTGATTTCCACAGTGGTTGGACCAGTCTACATTCCCACCAACAGTGGAGAAGGGTTCCTTTTTCCCTGCAGCCCCACCAGCACTTGTTATTGGTTGATTTCTTGATAATAGCTATTCCTTCTGGAGTGAGATGGTATCTTAGTGTTGTTTTGATCTGCATCTCTCGAATGACCAATGATGTTGAACATTTTTTCATATATTTATTTGCTATTTTTATGTCTTCATCTGAGAAATGTTTATTCATTTAAGATGCCCATTTTTGGATAGGGTCTTTAAAGGGATTTTTTTGAGTTCTTTATATATTCTAGATGTTAGACCTTTGTCTGAGGGACAGCTGGCAAAAATTTTCTCCCAGCCTGTGATTTTTCGTCCCACTCCATTTGACCCAGCTATTCCTCTGCTTAGTATCTTCCCAGAAGAATTAAAATCATCATATCACAGTGATATATGCACAACCATGTTCATAGCAGCACAATTTGTAATAGCTAAGTCTTGGAAACAACCTAAATGCCCAATGACTGATGAATGGCTAAAGAAGATGTGGTTTTTCTACACAATGGAGTACTACACCGCCATAAAGAAAGATAAACTAGAGTCATTTGTATATAAATGGATGTTCCTTGAGAACATACTATTAAGTGAAATAAATCAGACACTTACCAGTACACATCGAATTGTTTCTCTGATATAAGAAACCATAAGTGTAAATAAGGACAAAGAGGTATGATAGATATTATGTAAAAAAAAAAAAGATAGTATTCAAAAGAGAGAACTATATAGGGAAAAGGGGGATAAAGAAGGAAGGTTAAAAGAAAAGTAAGATGAAAGGGAGAAGAATGGTAAAACGTAAATAAACTTGTTGCAAATAGAGAGGAGTGGGTGAATGGAAGGGAGGGGAGGGGAAGAGGGGGGAAAACCAAGATACATCATGTACAGGTGCAAAATAACCATGTTGATTATGATCATTATGTATACAATGTACCAATACATGTTCTTGGTAAAAATAAAAATTGAAATCATAAAAAAAAATTATATCTGTTGCTGATTTACAGAAAACTTCCATATATTGTTATAATGTAGTGCTCTACTTCTCCTTACTCTACCAAATTACCAAATGAAAAATTAATACATGTTTTAAACTTTGCCTACCTAATAATCAGAATGGAAAAGATTTCTCTCCTTTGAAGAAATAACCTATTTGGATATAGATACAAAGACCAGAAAATAGTGTTTGGTTGTCTCTAAGATCAATTTAGAGAACAATATTGTTGGCTTCATAAATCCTATATACTAGAGAAGATCTTCTTTAATTTAAATCTAATTTCTGGGGGGCTGGAGATTTAGCTCAGTGATTAGAGTGCTTGCCTTGCAAGCACAAGGCCCTGAGTTCGATCCCTAGCACCAAAAACAAAACAAAACAAAAACAAAAAAAAACTAATCTTCTGGACATGTCATATACATGATGTAGAAAATGAAACACCATTTATTTCTTGCCACCATTACTGTGGTACAAAAATTGGCACTTATTAGTTGAATAAACTCTATTTAGCAACCAAGAAAATCATAAAGACGAAAAGTTAATAAACAACATTTTACTTTTTGGTACATATTTTGCATGCTCTTGTTCATTCCAAAATATTGAGTTGAATGAGACAATAAAGTAACTTAAAACAGACTGTATAAAATCAATCAAAACTTTCTAAGATACATGGTTAGAAAAAACTGTTCCCAACCCAGCCCTTATTATGTGTATAAAAATACAGGCATGATAATGCGTTGAGTACCATAATTAAAATCATGAACCTTAAGCATAAGAATCTAAAGTCAGTGTGGTTTCAGATTTGAATATTTTAAGTGCATCCTAAATAAATGAAAATGTGCTCTATAGACAGCAATTCAATTCGCCAAATACTCATTTATTTGAGCCAGTATGTTTGAGCATGTACTATGTATTAAGAGCAGTAAAGGTGCAAAGTACACAGTGAAAGATAATAAATTATATCTACATACTGGATCAAACAGGTCTCAATTCGATATGCTTATGAGATTTATAAGTGATTACAAACACAGAAGGGGCACATGAGGGCTCAATTCCATCTCTCTCTCTCTCTTCCTCTTTCTTTTTGAGACAGGTTCTCACTTTGTACTTCACACTGGCCTCAAACCTATGGCAATCCTCCTGCCTCAACCTCCTGGGAGAGTGCTAGGTTTATAGGCATATGCTACAACGCCCAGCTTCAATTCTATTTTGAAAGGCTGTGAAGTCTTCATTTAAATATCATTCTGAACTTGATTTCACTGTTAAGTTTCCAAAAGGTTTGTCAAGTGTATTTAAAAAAAAAGTTCCACTGAACAGATGTACATGTGAAGGACAAGGCCACTAAACCTAGACACAAGATTGTAGGGCTGGACCAGGGTGCACAGTGATCGTGGGAGAGCTGTTCAAGTCGACAGGAGCCGTGTTATGGTCTGAGTGCTTGTTTTCAGATTTCCCATGATGGAAACCTAATATCCAATGTGGTGTGTTAATGGAATTTGGAAGTTGGACCTCTGGAAAGTGATTGGGTCACAAGGCCTCTGTCATCATGAATGGGTTAATCCATTTATGGACTAATAGATTAATGGATTATCAAGGAAGTGACTTTGTTATGAAAGGGAGCTCTCTCTGGTATGACTACTCTTCTTCATCATGAGATACCCTGAACACCAGTCTTCATCAGAAAGAAGGCCCTCACCAGTAAGACCCCTCACCTTTGGGGCTCATAGCCTCCCAAACCATGATCTGAATAAACCCTTATTCTTTAGATATTACTCAGTCTGTGTTACTCATTTATTTATTTATTTTTTTTTTTTGTGGTGCCGGGGATCGAACTCAGGCCCTTGTGCTTGCAAGGCAAGCACTCTAATCACTGAGCTAAATCCCCAGCCCCTGTGTTACTCATTTATAACAACCAAAAATGGGCAAAGACAAGGCACAAATGGGTTTGAAGTTAAAATACAATGGAAGATACTGTTTTTTGAAGAACCGAGGTAGTGTGATTGGGGATGATGAACCTAAGGATTTGGGTTTGGAGGCAGGGTGACAAGTCAAGAAACCACGAAAGCGTTCTAGGGAAGAATGGAGGGAATAGCTAAAATCAAGTGACCATGTGGAATTGGTGAGGTGCATACACAAAACAAAATGCTTAGAGGAATAAATGAAGTGAATTGCTCATTGACTGAATGTGAAAAAGAAGAATCAAGAATGATTCTCAGATTTTCAGTTTTCTAAACTAGCACCTTGCTTAACTGTCCCTGCTAAATTGGAAGTGATGTTTTAAGTTTCGGGTTAATTCACTGTACATAAATCTCTCCCAAAATAATTTCTGTTTTAGAATAGTGCTATCTTGCCAAAATAGCTTCATTTCATCCTGATATTTCTTCAGTATACATGAAAAATGACAATATTTTATAAAACAAAGTTTCATAAATCATAGATCCCATTACTGTACTATCTCCCTTTCTTCATGCCTCAATAGAACAGGTGAGGGGGATTACATTGTGATGAATGAAAAAGATAAAACCACAGCAAGGTTGCAAACACAAATTTATTTGGATGACACACTGACAGGTTTGCATGTGGGGGAAGTCCCTCACAGCACAAGACTGTCCAGAGGCAATGCGGCTACAGGGGCTATGCTTCAGAAGGAGAAGTGGGCAGGGTTATGCCTGAATAACAGGGAGGGGGCAGGGCACCAGTTACATGACCAGATAATGTAACTCAGTTATAAGACAGAGTCTCTGCATCAGAGACCTTCAAAGGACATCAGCTTTGGGTAGTCTCAGCCCTGGGGATTATCCTATCTGTGGCTAGCAGATACTGAGCATACTTTCACAAGGTATGAAGAGCAGGTAAGCTATAACTCTATGTTTATTGGGGCTATGCCTAAAACAACCGGATACACAAAAATTTGAGTTTCATACTGGTGGTCTTTTGAACTAATTTGGATCAGCCTACTATTAAAAATTTTTTTTAAAAAAACACCTTAGGGCTAATATACAGAGGCTATTTTTAGTTCACTTGAATATCATACTAAATATCTGCTAATATATTTTTCTCCATAAGTCTACAGTGGCTACAAGTGTGGGTATTCTGTTTCAGATTCCTTCAGAGTCAACTGCGTACTTTCCATGATCCCACTCCATACCCTTAGAAATCCACCTCAGCATCACCATAAATCTATGGATGCGTTCATTCAGCACATATATGCTACATGTGTGTGTGTTGTATGTGTGTACAGCAAAACCTTGGATTGCGAGTAACTTCAAAGTAGCAACATGGAAATTATACAGCCAGGAGTATCTCTGTAGCTACAGTAAAAGAAGTATGAGCGCCTTATGGTCACATGCTCATCATCCGTCTCTTACCAAATGGCACCCTCATTCCCATGGCACTAACAAGGGGCTAACAAGGAAAACTCCTACAGAAGTAGCATTCCACGTGTGGTCCAGGCACAGTGAGCAGTGGCCTGCTCAACAGGGCCCCAAGAAATACTCTGGGAATCTTGTGAGCCTGAGTTCTTTGGGCCACTCAAGGCAAAATCCAAGGACTAATACAGAAGGTGTTTCAGAATGAGAAAAGTGCTGCCATGCATCCTGCAACAGCAGACAACGGCCAACATACCAGAATTCAATCTAAGAACCCTGACACGAAGAGGCAGAGAAAGAAATCAGGGCTCCAGGCCTGGCATTTCCACCTTAAGTCAATACTGGCCAGTCCCTAGGGAAAAATTCAAGAGGGTCTCACTCACTTACGGAGAAGAGCAGAACTGCATGTGCCTACATTCACCTGAGGTCAAGCTGCAAACCTAAAATAGGAGCAGCCTACTGAACCAGGATGTTAATGATTTCCAACCCAGAAATTGACTACAATTACTGGACAGGGTCACTTGCACTGGATTTCCTCCCGAGGAATGAAAGATCAGGGAGCCCCGGGGGCAAATCAGTGGAAAACCAGCCACAGTGTTCTGGATGGCCAGCCCTGTGGCCAGGGCCCAGAAAAGACCGAGCCTCTCTTCACTTCATACATTATAGACAATGTCAGAAGTTACACCCCACAAATGCTGAAAATACCAAATGGGTAAGTAAGGAGTTAGATCCTGCTGAGTGATTACAACTCGCTGCCCACCTGCACAGACCCCTTCTTTGCCAAGAGCAGTGGGTCATCCGGCATGAGCTCTGTTCAGAACCTCCCAACACCTGCCCAGATTTGCTATGCTGAACTCTGACAGGAGATGGCAACAAGCCTAGAAAACCAAGCCTGGTTTCCTGACAGCAGCAATGGTGCTGTGCTCCAATTCCACACTCGCCCTCCTGCTGTGAGCAGCTCTTCCTCTTTCACAGCCCTTTGGGACTGTGGCCAGAAAAGTGCTGAGTCATTATATGGAAGCACAGGATTTCCCAGCAGGTGGCAGCCAAGGGCATTGGGCCAGACTGCATGGTCGCTGCTGAACTCCCGGAAGGGTGGTTTGTGTTAAACAAGTGGGCACGAAGGAGGATGAGTACAGGGAATCATGCCATGAAAAATTCCTTCACCTCAACATAGTAGGAACCCAGGAAACACCCTAAAGTTCACAAGGCTTTCATGTGAAGGGCAACTGACTTCTGTTTGGCATGATGAGTGACACTCACTGAAAACTTCCAATAAAATGCACTGCTTCGCACCTTCAACTAGTATTATACTTTGTGTCTAGATGTCCCCCCAAAGCCTCATGTGGTAAGAGATAGCTGGATCTAGAGTGTGTGATTACTAAATTAATCCACTGATCGGTTTGGCATGGTTCTGCTGAGATCAAGGATGTGGCATAAGATTAAGGGTATTAGGATTAAGGGTGGGAGTACTGCCCACTCTAAAGACAGGTACTCTGGATAAGATATAAAATAGAGGAAGAAGCTGGTTAGCTGTTTGCTTGCATCGCTTGCTTGGATCCCTTGCTTACTTTGCTTTTGCTGCCTTCTGCCTGTCTGCCTGCCACTCTGCCTTGGACCCAGCTGACTGTGGACTGAAACCTCTACAAAGTGTGAGCCAAATAAACCTTTCTTCCCCTAACTTTGAGTGTTGGGTATTTTGTCCCAGCAACGAGAGAAAAGTAACTAACACAAGAGCTGATTTCTCCCATACCCATTTCACACCATTTTTGGCTTGTCTTGTCCAATTCTTTGTTCGAGGCAAGAATAACCTGGAATACTTTTGATTGGCGAGCCATTTCTAAAGAAGCCACCCTATAACAGTGCAATGAGTGCCCAGCCAACAGTGAGCCTCTCCTCCCTTCATACCTTACAGACAATGTGAGAAGTTATACACCTTTGATACCGAATGGGTAAGTAATGGGTTAGATTATGCTGAGCTAATACAACTCCCTGCTCAACAGGACAGACCCCTTCTTCACCAGGAGCACTGAGTCAACTGCCAAGAGCTCTTCAGAACCTCCAACACTGGCTGCATGCTGAACTCTGGCAGGAGACAGCAGCAATTCTAGAAAGTCGCACCTGGTTTCCTGACAGCAGCAACGGTTCTGTGCTCCGATGCCATGCCCTACCCCTCCCCTCACGAACACGTAGTCCTCTAACACAGCCCTGTGGGACTGTGGCCTCAAAAGCGCTAAGTCATTATATGGAGGCACAGTATTTCCCAAGAGGTACCAGCCGAGGGTGTTAGGCCAGACTCCACATTTGCTGTTGAGCTCCCCAAGAACAGGACAGTTTTAAACGAGCTGACCCGAAGAAGGATGAAAACAGGGAATCACCTCAATGATAAAGTCCTTCACCCCATCGTAGCACAACTCAGGAAACACCCCAGTCAACAAGATCTTGTCTTGAAGGGCAACTGAAGTCTGTTTGGCCTGAGGAGTGACACTCACTGAAAACTTGCAATAAAATGCTATGCATGACCTCTTGAAATAGGTAACATCTTCCCATACAAAGCCACAGCATGCATGTGATAAATGCAGGAGAGTCAAGCAGCTCTACACCAAAAAGCAAGAGAGCCTCATGGACATTGACTCTTCATCTGGCCCACACCACGTGGCACCTTTCTTCCCAAGCAGTCAGCAGTGGCTATGTTCATGAGTGCACCCTCATGCCCCAGAAGCCCCACAGTATGAACGATAGACACAGATCTTACTGAGGCTGAACACTTAGCATCTCATTAGAAGCAAGTAGACACAATGCATTCCGTCCATAGCACCCTACATACCATCTAGCCAAATTGCCCTTTGAGTCATTCATCATGCACCTTGAAATATTTTCATGGAATCAAATGAGTGGAAGGATTTTTAGGCACTAAGAGCTCCCCTCAATGGGAAGTCCAACTAGTAAACCAGAAAGTCTTTCAGAACCAGGAAGGTGATGTAATGGGTGCACCTGAACAGAAACTCTGAACATAAACCAAGGGCCAAGACACCATGATTCACTAATAGGAGTTTGCCCAGGATATACCTCCCTCTCACTTCAGTCTCCTCTTCTGGAGATTGTGTTTACCAGTACCCACGTCCTATGCTACAGGCCAAACTTCTGGCAGGGGATTTCAAATAACTGCACATGCCATGCTCACAGGCCAAGGCCATGTACAGTTAGTTTCACAGTACCCTGACTGTGGAGACTGGCATATTGTCAGCAGTCTGTGCCTTCCTGGAGCGGCTTTCTCCTTAGTCCCCAAGCCTGGCTGCAAATTAGCTACAGGGCCCCTTGTGGTGCCAAGAAGTCAGACAAAAATGCCACTGCGCATGACTGATGTGCAAAAGGGAAGGCCTTCCAAATAGGTTCGTGTTCAGCAGATAAAAAGGTATTCAAAGTGGTGTGTTTGGAAAGCAGTGTCCTGCCCTCCCAGAAAGGCACATATCCATTTCTTGCATCAGAATATCTTGCTTCACACCTGGAAGGGCTTGAGACAAAACTCCTATTCACAGGTACACAGCCCAGTATTCAGTGGCAGAGAATATAAATGTGGGTCCAAGGCCAGCATCTGTACTTTCCTATGTGTAATGGGCATCTCTCCAGTGCAATTCAATAGTGTTTCAGCATCCTGATGTGAGTAGCAATACTTTGCCTAGGAACACTGGTGTATCTTCCTTACCAAGTTGTGTGGGTCCTGGAGCAGGTTTCTTCCTAGTCCCCGATCCCGGCTGGGAAGGGCCACAGGGCCTCTATTGGTGCGAAGATGCAGGACCAAGATGCCGGCCAGACCGTGACTGACATGTAAAAGAGATCAGTCCAGGCAGCTGGGCCAGACACCACAGTTACCTTGCATCACATGTAGGTCAGGACAGTTTTAGATGAATGTTTATGAAAGATGATGAGATTTTCCAATCTCTTCTTTGACAATGACCTCGTCCAGAGGAGAAAGCTTAAACCACGTACTCAATACGATTCTACACTGATGTGCACTATCATCTTATCTGGCCTGAGGACTGATACTCAGTGAAAACTTCCAATAAAACACCATGCTTGGGGGCCTCAGCAAGGGAAGTTCGTCCCCTCCAAGCAGCACACACAAATGAAAATGATACATGCGGGACAGACTACGCAGCTACAGCACAAAAAGCATAAGAATTTCTTGGGCACTGTGCTCTGCCCTTCCCATCGAATGGCAAATCCATCCCCTTGGCTCTAAGCATGGGCTAAGCTGGTGGATGTTCTCATGCCATGGAAGATACACAGTAGAACCACTGTGGCAACCTGACTGAAGTGTGCAAATGTCAGCTCTTAGAGACAAAAATGGGCCCAGTGCCATCTAAACACAGCACTGTACTTGCCATTCACACTGCTGGATAGACTGTTTCACATTCATCCTGAGAACAATCTGGGAGTCTCGTGAGTCTCGAGGTCCTTCGGGCACTGAGAGCTCCCCTCACAGTGAAGACTATTCCTGAAGGTACCAGAATCAGAAAAGAACTACTCAGGGATGCCTGGTAGAAACCAGCGGCCGGAATGCCTTTGTTCACTCCCAGGAAACCCATCCAGGACATCCCACCCTGTCACCGCATCTTCCTCCTCTGGATATCGCACTCTTGGGTATCTACTTCATATGCTACAGTGTGAACATAATTGTCAGAGGACTGCAAAAATCCTGACATGACATGATCACAGGCAATATCCTGTACAGTTCCACACTGCCTGCACCTAAAGACTGGCACATTGTCATTACCCGATCATGTCTTTGCAGAGGTGGATTTCTAAGTCCCCAGCTGTGGCCATAGTAGGCTATAGAGCCACTGCTCTGCATTAGGTAGCCTGACAGAAATAGATACAAGCCCAGGACTGATATGCGAAACAAGGCAAGTCCTCCCCAATTATGGGCATGTTCGGCACATACCAAAAGTAGTCAAAGCAGAGTGTGTGTTTCTGGACCTTATCACCAGAGAATTACCAGAAGCAACACTTCCATCGAAATGATAGATGGGCCATTCTTCACAGGTCAGGCAAAGTAGATGAATCCATGGTGAGCTGCAGCCATTGTTGAAATGTTGAAGGCGTTCAGTATGAGTGCGTCTTGTGAAGATCAACCCATCTATGCCAACGCACTGGGAGGCAAGAAGTAGGTGTTACAGGACAGGTTGTCAAGTGTTTTCAGGTGAAAAACTTCAGACTCATACTCATGATATTCCCTTCTGACCTGTGAGGAAAATTGGAATCAGAATAACAGTGACTTTATAGAATGCTCATTCCTCCCAAGGCTGGTGAAGTACATTGAAAGCAGGCCAATTCTGGCAAGTGTTGAAGGTGGTGAATATAGAGAGATTGCAAGGATTATTGATATACACTAAATATTCCTTACAAAAGAAGAACACTTACAAAAGAACAGAATGCTTAATAAAATAACTAAAAAGTTATAATATGGTAAGTGCCCAATTACAGATTTTAAAAGTTGCTGTAAAAGTGCAGAGGATGAGAAAGTATTATCTGTTCACATGTTTCTCAAAGTTGTCTTGCATCAGAATAACCTCAGGGTCCTGTTAAAATACTAACCTCCACAGTTGCTGACGCAGTAATTTGGTTGTATGGCTTGAGAATTTGCATTTCTATCATTTCTCAAGTGCTTAGGCTGCTCCTGTGGGGATCACAAGGTGAGACTCACTGACATCTACTCATGAGATGAATGCTGAGGGGGGTCATCCAAAGCATATACAGTAGATTTCTCATGCATGACTTGAGCATATGTGTACTTGAGACAACCAACAGGCATACTCTCTATCCCAGACAAGAGGCAACTAGGAGTAGGGACTACAAAACAACTCAGAGACACTTAATTTGAGAATTGCATATTATGTTCACAAACAAGACAACGTATAAGAATATTCTGGAAAGAAGAAGCAAGAAAGGGGAAGGCGGAATCAACTTGTTTCATGCAAACAATACCTAGTACTGAGATAATTTACGAGGACTCACTGGAGGTGATGAGGGCCTCAATGAGAGAAATTTATGACCTCAAAATCTGAGGTTGTAGTAGCAAGAAGGGAGAAGAGATAAAGGTGGTAAGACAACTAGAGGGTAGAGCTCCAAGAATTTCATGACTAGTTAAGTTAGGGAGAATGAAATCACCAGATACACGAAGGAGTCTGTGGTTATTCACGGATTTTGAAGAATATGATGATTTGTAAACATTTAGTTCTTGCCAGAAAAACCACGAGGAAAAATTAATCTCTGAGTATGTTTGCTTTGGCTGGTTGGGATGCAATGGGCAGGGTTTGGTGGGGGATTCTCATTTGGAGAAGTTAAAAATTCGTATGGCTAATGGTGGATTGGGTTATATACATTATCTTTATCAATGAGATAACTCTAAAAATCTTTAAAGTATTAAAGAGATAATAAGATAATGAAGAATTTTAAGGCGTAAATTTGTGAGCTAAGGAAAAAAAAACAACTAAGTCCACTACAATGGTATATTTATGCTTTGTCATCATTTTCTCATCTTTAAGCGACCATCTCAGAAGTTATAGTGTACCTCTGATGGCCATACAGAGATGACAGGACAGAGTGAACCTAGGATTTGCTGGGGATTCTAGCAAGTGGTTACATTAATTCTATTTTTGGAATTGATTATATTGTGGTTGATTGGGTGTTTTTAGAGACTGAAGTAAAAAAGCCCATGATGAAGAAATGTGGTTAAAGATAGAGTATACATATACATATACACATACATATACTTATATATATACACATTATTATCAATCTCCATATAAAATTTTGTGTAGGTGTGAAAGTAAGCTAGCTATAATAAGGCTTCAATGTGTAACTTTACTACTTACAAAGCATTCCTCAGTGAGATGTTTGTCACTTTGGTTTCCAGAGGTCTGTCAGATTCAGCCTAAAATAATGAACACTGATATCATAATTTGAACAATCAAAAATCATTGAATTAATCCCCGGCACCACAAAAAAAAAATCATTGAATTAAAATGTAACTTTATTCTAAAATATGGCTAGATGAGGATTATATTAATATTGCAGTTTGAACCTAAGGCATGTTAATATAGAAAATTTATATGAACACCTTATGCAGGAAAGGAAAATATGAGAAATTCTATCATACGGATTACCAAGAAGTATAACTTTCAAAAACTTAATTGGCTGTCGGTGAGAAATTTTATCTTACATGATTTTAAATTTCAAAGTGTTCCATTGTCGTGTTTTTATCACCTCATCATTTCTAAAGAGCACTTTGTATGGCTTCTCTTCTTGGTACCATGGAGGATCACGTCACATGTCCCTTTGGGTGTACTTGCTTGACCTTGTACCACTGCTGTGTGCCAGGAACACACCGCAGACCCTCAGGCACCACGGCCATCGCTCTTGCTCTGCACTTCCAAGGTGCGGTGTACCCTTTTCTCACTACTTGATACCATTTCCTACTCAGTGGACATCATTTGTTTACTTTTTCTCTCTTCCACTAAATTGTGAAGGCAAGAGAAAAAGTTAAGCTTTATTTATCCTTATAAAGCAATACCTGGAAAAAACAGATGTTCTATAAATGAGATTTTAGATACAGAACAAAGAAGAACATAGGAAATTCAATACACTTAGTAGACATTTTCACCAGCAATAAAAGGATATTTTAAGTAATCGGAAATGCCAATATTTTGCCTGATGTAAGAGTTTTACCTGCAAAAGTATGATTTACTTAATATTTACAAGGGCAACATTTCTATCTAATATGTATTTTTAGTTATTTCCAAAGGATTTGAGCATTTCTTTTTCATTATCATTTCTCTCATTCACTTCCAAAATTACTACACTATGCAACTACATACGTGCACAAACACATTTATACAAACACATACCATCATATGTATGCTGCTAAAACATTTGATACATAGTATTATAATGAAGTATTACTGTATCTACATATACATCATGTATATATAATTTGCACACTGAATTTACAAAATGCACTTCAAATTTTGATATCTTTGCGTTAAAAAATAATAGTTTTAAAGGGAAACCTCTGTTCATATTAGTTCTCATGATTTCTTTTCTTCAAACATAAAGAGAAACATTCTTTTCCCAAGTAGACTTCTGACTGATTTTAGGTTTTAATCTCTTTCTTGGCCAGTTGGATTCTCATCACACTGCACTAAGAGAGAATCATGCTACAGCTGCCATAATACCAGAGCAGACAGTTTATTTGATTTTTGAACAGTTGCCATTTTTAAACGATTGTGTGAGCAAATCTCATTTTGTAGAGAATAAACATATTTCATCATTCGTATATACTAATTATTGTGACAGTAGTAAAGAAAAAGGCAGAGGAAGAGACAAACCAAAGGAGAAGGAAGAATAAAGAAAGAAGGAAAGGGAGCCTAAAACTGTATACAATTATCAGGCTTTTATGCCATAACATACTTACCAATTTTTTTCACAAGAGAAAAAAGTCCATTTGTGAACTGTCTCTACAATGAAGGTATAAAAAGAGCAACTTGGAATTTAAAGTTTCAAAACCTGCCAGGCATGGAAGGGTATGTCTGCAATCCCAGGACTGGGAGGATGAAGTAGGATTGCAAGTTCAAGCTCAGCCTGGGCAGCTTGGTGACTCAGCAAGACCTTGTCTCAAAATTAAAAAAACAAAACAACAACAAAAAAAAACTAAAAGGCGGCTGGAGATGTACCTTAGTGTGAAGGCCCTAGGTTCAGTCCCCAGAACCACACACACACAAAACAAATAAAATGTCAAGACCTAATTCTCAGCTCTCTGACTTTTCACAGCCAATAATATACTTCTTAAACCCCAGTAGCCTCATAAAACAGACACTATTCATCTGTTAGTGTTTGTGAAAATTAAATTGAATTCTCCCTTAAATTCTTATTTTATTTTGCTTTTTATTTTATTTTAATGGTACATTTTAGATATACACAGTGATAACATTCATCATAGGGAATTTGTACCAGTACATGATATATTTTGCTGCTTCTTTTTTTCCCATTTCCCTCCCCTCCCTTCAACCCCTCCTCCCTCCTTATTTACAAAAGCTTTGTTTCCCTTTTTCCCTTCTATTCTTTTTTCTCTTGGCCCTCCGTTCCTTCCCCCTCCCGGTCCCTTGTTCCCCTTGCCATTTGAACAATTTCTTCCCTTTCCCAATATAATGCATTTCAGTCCCTTAAAGCTCTTTCCATGGCACCTTCCACACAGTGAGTGGTCAGAAATTAGTACCTCTTATCATCATTGGCTTAATTCTTCTTCAATAATAGCCATCTCTTCATGGTGCTACTCTCAACAGTACCAGCGCTTAGCCATTCTGACTTCATAACTTCATTTGGATGTCACTTAAGCAAAGCTGCCTAACTGCAGCTTTAAGCCTATAGCTATGTAGAATTTGATCACACAACTTTTTCCTGATTAATATAAGCATCCTTTCATGAGGAGAGTGAGTCATGTTTATTTACTAATGGAACAAAATATGGTATTCTTCTGATAAACGTGCTTTCTGTGACTGCCACTATTTTTCTTTTATTGTGTCTCTAAATGGTGGAACCTAGTACCAGTAATCAAATTACAAGTGACAGTAACATCACCTTTTTACAAATCTAACACCAATGCACAAAATGCTACACAAAGACTACATTAACCAATTTGCTTACAAAAGTGAATAATAAAGAAATATGATATAATGACACAGCACCACTTCTTACTCTATAATTACATCATATAAATGATGTAATTATAAATAAATTCCAAGGTACCACTGTTCCTTCTTTGCTGTATGGAAATGTACTCACTTTACTTCTAAGACAATAAAATTCCACCTAAGACAACAAGAATATTTATTTCCTTGGCCTTCTACTGCCCACTTAAATTTGCTTACTGTCTGCACTCAGTATTCTGTGAATAAAATTCTAAGAATTTTCACAACTCTTCCATTCACTTTTAGGAAAAAATGTTGTTTGGTCATTTTAGTGTAAAAAAGTATGCATTGTAGGGGGCTGGGGATTTAGCTCAGTGGTTAGAGTGCTTGCCTAGCAAGTGTAAGGCCCTGAGTTTGATTCCTGACAGCAAAAACAAAAACAAAAAGTACATATTGTAGTAACATATATCCAAATCCTTAATAATGGTAAAAACTCAAATATCTATTAAAGTTTATAGCTTCTCTGTCTAACTTATAACTTAGCAAGTCTACTCTTAGTATATTCCTAAGAAAAATGAGTGCATATTTTCAACAGATATATGTACCACAATGTGCTTATAAGTTGTATCCAAAGTAGCCCCAAAAAGGATACAATTAAAATGCCAGGAAACAACAGAATGGATCAATACCTATACGATAGAATATTTATGCAACAGAATACCAGGAAAAAAGCAAACTACAAACTGATCCTACAAATGACTACAAAATTTCTCCTATGTGTAAAACAATCGGTACACAAAAGGGTATGCAATAGTATAGTTAAAAGAAGCTATCTTTCAAAATACATTTTATTAACAACTTGTATATTTGAAATATACATGAAGTATATACACTATTACTGAAAGGAACAAGTGTATGCCCCCTAGAAAGAGAACATTAGCCCCATGCCTTTGCGATCTAACACCTACACCTCCCAAATTATATTATCCTGTCCCCTCCTCAGCAAACATGTGTGCACACACACACGAATTATACACATGTACACAAAACATAGCAAAATTTCAGTGATATCATTGCCTTGCTTTTCTAGATAATGTGTATATATTTACATTACATATATTAATACCTCAACACATGATACAAATACAAAGCCGTGAAAAAATACCAAATAATGAGACCCACATGGTTAGCCAAAGAGAATTCAACTCAATAAAAACCACCCAGGTAGAGGATGAAACACTCTAAGACTTACAGAAGAATAAGGGTGGTGAATTTACTGCCTCCCATCGCAAGACCTTCCCTTTCCCCATACTCAGACACTTCCTTGAATCCTAAACACTTTGGTTTAGGCTGATTTTGTCTGCTGTAAAGAAAGGAATAATATCACATATCAAAGATAGTGGAGACCAGGAACAAAGTACAGCCTCTCTGGGACCTGCAGCTCAGACACCTGAAGAGCAACAATTTGGTGAAGAAAAGGATAGAGGTGAATCTCCGGGAATTGGGAGGGAGCTGACAGGAAGACAAAAGTCTCTAAGGAAGTCAGAGAGATGCAGCACATTGCAGAGGCAGGAATGAGGCAGTCTTGAAGGCTCTCCTTGGCTCTGAGGGCGGAGATTCTGTCTCCTCTAACACATGGCAAGTCCAAAAGGTCAGTGGGCGGGTGAGACAGCAAACCAGACTGGCAGTGCTGGCCCCAAGAGAAGCCCGTGGCTACTGTAAACTGCAGAAACATGCTGTTTGACTCTGAAAATGACTTCTTCCACAAGGCAGACTGGAGTTAGGAAGGAAGTCAGTGCAGTGCCCACTACATCTGAGAGGGTTTAATCAGGAGCTATTTTAGGAAGGAGTTAATGGTTTGGGATTGAGTCACAGAGCAACAGCAGAGCAGCTATAATCCAGGGTTTCTGGTGTTGCCCTGCCACAGGCCTGGGTGGGAAAGGACCAGGAAAGACAGTGGAAAATAGGGTATGGGCTAGACATAGGGCCCTTGAGAAATTTAAGCTCAGGTTGGAGGCAACACAGGGGTCCTGCCCACTATGGTGAGAAGTCAGGTGTGGCATGTGTGGCTGTCAGAGGCAGCTAGGTCTGGAAGTGCTAGAGTTAAGTCCACCAGACTGCTTGAATCCCTGCTCTGCTGCCTACATCAACACAGAACTCAGCAGTCTCTCTGCTTTCCACATCTACCAGTGCGAGCAAGGGTATGGCTCGGCTTGCATCGCTGCTACAGCCTGTACTGCACATACAGAGTGGCCTCTGGAGCACAGGACGGGGAACCTCACAAACCCAGAGGCCACAAAATTAGTCGAACTATGACTTGGAGTGCACAGAGGAACGTGGAAACTGGGAGCCGCGAGAATGACTAGAGGCTCGGGCCGGATGCGCTGACTGCCTACACACAGCAGGAAAGGCAGGGCAGGAAGCAGCATTCACACACATACACACATGTGTGCGCGCACACACACACACACACACACACGAGTGTAGAAACAAAATAGGTCTTAGCAGTGACTCACTATTACTCCACCATATCTGCTGAATTCAAAGACTATAGACCCTGGAAAGAAAAAAAAAAATCTCATTCTAAAAACAGAATTTTTTAACTCACATTTTTCCCTTGGTTCTTTGGGGTTTGGGGTTATTTTTTTCCTTTTAATTTTCTTCTTTTTTCATTTTGCTGTTTTTTCTTTTTTCTTCTCATTCTTGATTGTTCTTTCATGTTATTTTTGTCTAATTCTGTTAATTTCCATTTACTCCTTACTAGGATCCTTTACCTCACTTGTTTCTCCTCCTCATCCTTTTATCTTCGAAATGTCATTCTTTCTCCCATTCCCTACCCCCCTGCCTTTATTAGTACAACATTAAGCTTTATTAACCTTTACTTATTTAGTTAACTCTCTGTTATGACTGTCAAATTCTTTTCTATTGTTGGGGTGGTACAGTTGTTGCATTGAGTAGCTATTTAGTATATGTCAGTATTTGGTTTGTCTTTGTGATTATACTATAATTATAGATCTTTTTTCTATGGTTAATATGGTATATTATCGGTTCTTATGCTGTGCCAATATCCAGTTTGTCTTTGATTTTATTGTTGTTGATGATTTTGATGCTATAGACGGGGCATAGTTGTTACTATTAATTGGTTTCATCTGCATGTCAGTAGCTCAGTACCTGGATTGTCTTTGTGTCATTTAAAATACTGTGGTCCATTTCTGGAGCACTGGGTACTGGGCAAATTACACTGCACCCTGCACTTACGAATTAAAAAAGGTGCTGGATCTTGAGACAGAGAGAAGGGCCTAAAGTCAGCCATGCCCAGATTGCACCACTGAAAGGCAGACACTGACTAAAGAGATTTCCATATTAGCAACAAAGTCTTCCCAATATAGTTGACCACCAAATATCAGCACGCACACACACAACAGAAATATGCAAAGACAAGGCAAGAAAATGCCTCCAAATGCCCCCGAATCCCTCAAAGTTGATCCATGGTGCTCCAATGGGGAGGAAATAAAAAACCACAAAGCTGAAATATTCAAAATATAAAAAGCAGAAATTAAAAAACAGTTCAATAAGGTGTGCAGTCAGCTCACATAATATATAAATGTAAAGACAATAGACTTTATAAACAAAATGATCAGTGGGTTCACAGAAGACACTAATAAAAAGTAACTGAGCTAAACAAAATAATAAAAAATGAATGACCAGCTTAGGAAAAAATTGGAGTCTGTAAAAAAATGCCAAACAGAAAGTATGAGAAACAGAGGCAGCAGTGTGAGGACAAAGCTTCAAAACTGGAAGATAAAGTTGAGGCCAGTGACATTATTGTCAGAGGTACCTTAAAAAACAACAGAAGAACATGAAAAAAGAAGCTAACAGGTACTAGATGACACAAAATAGACGAAGCTAAGATTGGTTAGAATTAGTGAAAATTTAGATGGCAGCAGAAATGGCATTAAGAAAAAAACCTGTTTACAGAAATAATAGCAGAAGTCTTTCCAAATTTGGGGAAAGGATTTCACATGCAGATAAGTGAGGCATACATAACTGGAAATAGCTATTATCAGAAAAGAACTTCTTCACAACACATTCAAAATCCCAGCAGTGCAACAGAGGACAGAATCTTAAAATCTGTTAGAGAAAAGCAATGACTCACTTATAAAGGTAAAGCCAGGGGAATAATAAGCAGACTTCTCAACAAAAATTTAAAGGCCAGTAGAGCTTAGATTGAAGTATATCAAGCCCTAAAACAAAACACATTCCAACTCAGACTGATATATTCTACAAGCTATCTTTTGAAATTGGAGGAGAAATAAGGCCTTTATATGACGAAAAGCACCTTAAGAAGTTCATAGCCACCTAACCAACACTACAAAAAATTCTCAAGACTATCCTAGAAAGGGACAATGAAGCCAACAATGTCAAAAAGTTTAATATAATGAACACATCAAACAGGATGAACAGGTAAGCAGAAGGGGGAAAAAGGGAATCATCATAATGCAATGACAGGAATAAGTAAATAGTTTTCAGTAATAACTCCCAATGTGAATGGTCTCAATTCTCCAACCAAAAGTTACAGGTTGGAAGAACAGATGGAAAAAAAAAAACATCAACAGTATACTGTATACAGGAAACACATTTAATCCAAAAGGACATTCATAGACCAAAAACCAAAGGATGGAAAACAATATTCCATGTAATTGGAACCCCAAAACGGGCAGAAGTAGCTCTCCTATTTTCAAAGTGGACTTCGAGCCAAAAACTAATCAGGAGGAGCTGGAGATTTAGCTCAGTGGTTAGAGGGCTTGCCTCGCAAGTACAAAGCCCTGAGTTTGATCCCTAGCACTAAAAAGAAAAAACCCAAAAAACCAAAAAAAAAAAAAACACAAACAACTAATCAGGAGAGGCCAAGAAGGTCACTACATATTGGTTAAGGGAACAATTCAAAAGTAAGAGGTGGGCTGGGGATTTAGCTCAGTGATTAGAGTGCTTGCCTTGTAAGCACAAGGGCCTGAGTTCAATCCCTGGTACCACAAAAAAACAAACAAACAAAAAAAAAAATTAAAAAAAAAAAGTAAGAGGTATCAGTTATGAACAATATATGCACTGAACACCAGTGCATGCAACTTCATTAAACAAATACTAAGGGCCATGCAAGAACAGATAAATTTCAACACAATTATAGCAGGGTACCCCGCTGTCACATACAGACAGATCAACAAGACAAAGGAGTAACAGAGCAATATCAGAGTTGAAATAAACCTTTGAACAAATGAACTGAACAGGTATCTACAAAGGGCTCCACTCAACAACAACAGAATACACACTCTTCTCAGCAGAACATAAACTTTCTCCATAACAGACCACATACTAGCCCATGAACTGCATGTAAGCAAATGCAAAATAAGTGAAATCATCCCATGCAAATTATCATATCATAGTGCAATGACTAGAACTCAATGGCAGAAGAAAGCACAGAAATTATGCAAACACATACAAATTAAATAAAGTATTCTTGAGTAACCAATGGGTCACAGAAGAAATCAAAGGAGAAGTTAGACTTTCCAGAATTAAATGATAATGCTAGTATAACACAGTGGAAT
Source organism: Hystrix cristata (assembly GCA_004026905.1). Lineage (NCBI taxonomy): Eukaryota > Metazoa > Chordata > Mammalia > Rodentia > Hystricidae > Hystrix > Hystrix cristata. Next base: position 24,929 of record PVJO010015614.1, read on the forward strand.
CTATGGGACACAGTGAAAGCAGCCCAAGAAGGATGTTTATAGCTGTGAATGTCTACATCACAAAAGCAGAGTGAGTCCAAATAAATAACTTAATGATACAACTCATGGTCACAGAAAGACAAGAAAAATCCAAATCCATAGCTAGTACAAGAAAGGAATTTATAAAGAACAGAGCAATAATTAATGAAATTGAGGCTAAAAATATACAAAGAATCAATGAATTGAATAGCTGGTTATTGAAAAGAATAAACAAAACAGTCAAAGCCTTAGACAATAGTACCAAAAAAAGGGAAGAAAAGGTCTAAATCAATGCAATTAGGAATGAAGGAGACAGACACCGCCAAAATCCAGAAGATTAACATTAACTAATCTGAAAACCTGTACTCCAATAAATTGGAGTATCCAGAAGCAGTGAATACATTCCTATATTAATATGAATACCAAACTTGGACCAAGAAAATATAAAAATTCTGACAAATCCAAAAACATGTAATGAAATCGAAGCAGTAATAAAAAAAAAAAGCCTACCAGGGAAGAAAAGCTACCTTCTAATGGATTCACTGCTGAATTATGCAAGAATTTCAGGAAAGATCTAATGCCAATACTCCTCAAACTCTTTAATGAAATTAAAAGGGTAGCAGTACTCCCAAAGTCATTCCTGAAAGCTAGCACTAACCTGACTCCAAAGCCAGACAAAGATTCAACCAAAGAAGAGAACTACAGGCCAACCTCTAAAAAGAACATGAAGCAAAAATCCTCAACAAAATACTGGCAAAAAGAATACAACAAGTTATCAAAAAGATCACACATTATGACAAGATAGGTTTCATCCTTGGGATGTAAAGTTGGTTCAACATATGCAAATCAACAAATATAATACATCACATACACAGAAGCAAGGACAAAAACCAGATGATCATCTCAATAGATGCAGAAAAGTCTGACAAAATCCAACATCCTTTTACGATTAAAAAAAACCCTGAAGAAAATAAGTATAGAAAAACCTTATCACAATCTGATAAAAGCCATTTATGACAAACCTACCGAAAGCTTTCCCTCTAAAATCTGGACCAAGACATGTCCATATGGACAGAAATCACATGATCATCTCAACAGATGGAGAAAATCCTGTGACAAAATTCAACATCTGTTCATTATAAAAACCCCGAAGAAAATAGATACAGAGGGGCTTGATCTCAATCTGATAAAAGCTATTTATTATAAACCTACTGCCACTGTCATATGCAATAGGGAAAAATCGAACGCTTTACCTCTAAAATCACCAACAAGACAGAGATGTCCTCTATCACTGGTGATTCTTGTTCAATATATTACTCAAAACATTACCCAGAGAACTCAGGCAAGTGAAAGCAATAAAAGTGTTATGTATAGGAAAGGAAGGAGTCAAATTACCATTACTTGCAGGCAACAAGATCCTCTACAAAGAAGACCCAAAATATTCCACCAAAAGACCTCAAGAATTAATAACCAAATTAGGTAGTGAAGCACAATGCAAAGTCAACACATGGAAATCAATAGCATTCTTATACAACAATCATGAACTCACCAAGAAAAAAATTAGGAAAACAATAACTTTCACAACAGCATCAAGAAAAAATGAAACGAGAATTAACCTAATCAAGTAAGTGAAAGACCTCTACAACAAAAACTACAGTGATCTGAAAAAAAAATAAATAAAAGAGATCTAAGAGGACATAAGAAAATGGAAGGACATCCTTTGTTCCTGGACAGGCAGAACCAATGCTGTCAGAATGGCCATACTTCTAAAACTGATATGGAGATTTAAGGCAATCACAATCGAAATAGTAATACCATTCCTCACAGAACTAGAGAAAATAATCCTAAAAGCAAGCCTGGGCAACAGGAGCAAAGCAGGAGACATCACAATCCCAGACTTCAAGTTATATTACACACCTAAAGAGATAAAAATGCATGGTACAGGCACTAAAACAGACATGAGAATCAATGGAACAGAATAGAAGATGCGCAAATATCCCCAAGCACGTTCAACTATTTGATCTTTGATAAAGGGGCCAAAAATACACACTGGAAGAAAGATAGCCTCTTTAAAAATGGTGTGGGAAAACTGGCTATTCACATGCAGACAACTGAACTTAAACCAGTATCTCTCACCATGTACTATAATAAAATCAAACTGGATCAAAGACCTATATATTGAAACAGAAACGATCACTTGGAAGATAAAATAGGTAAAACTCCTTGCATCCTGTAAGCAAGGTTTTTCTGAATGTAACTCCAACTGTTCAAGAAATAACATTAATAATCAAATTGGATCATATAAAATTAAAAAGCTGCTGCAAAGCAAAATAATCAACAGAGTGAAAAGACAACCAACAGAGTGGAAAAAAATTGCCACCAGCTATTTGTCAGACAGAGGATTAATATCTAGAATACATAAAGAACTCAAAAAACATTAGACTACCCAAAATAAAAGACCCAATCAAAAAAAAGGCCACTGAAATAGACACTTTTCAGAAGAAGAAGTACAAACGGCCAATAAATATGTGAAAAAATGTTCAATGTATCTGGCCATTAGAGAAATGCCAAAAAAACAATGCTGATTTTCCATCTTACTCCAGAAAGAATGGATATCATTAAGATTTGTACACCAATTTTGGAAATCAATATGGAGATTTCTCAAACAAGTAAAATTAGAAATTGCGTTTGACCCAGGTATTTCCCTTCTAGCTATCTTGCCAAAAGAGCAAAAGATAGCACATTGCAAGGATACATGCATATCACACTGGTTCCCAAATGGAGAAGCAGAACAAATAATAGCTAAATCCTGTAAGATGCCTTTATGCCCATCAACAGATGAACAGATAAAGAAAATGTCATATTTTTACACAAGGGAATACTTCTCTACCATAAAGAAGCATAAGGTTGAGTCATTTGTAGGAAATTTTATGTAACTTGAGACCATAATGTTAAGTGAAAAAAATCAGACATACTTAAACATTGCATGATTTCTCATATATGAGAATCCCAAAATATAAATAAAGGACAAACAAAAAGAGAATATGAAACTGATAAAAGGAAACAGATCTTTTGCTAAAGGTAATGGGACCAAGAGATAGAAGGAGGTGAGAGAGGGGAGAGAGGAAGAGGATAAATAAAAGAAAAAGAATTAAGATGTGTTATGTACATGTAGGAACTTCCCGTGATTAGTGTGACAATGTGTACTCCAAAAAATGCACTAATAAAAAAGGAATAACATCAAGTCTGTAATTATTTCTATTTAACTGTTATGCCAGAAATTGAGTTAAAAACAACCCTTGTAAAAGTGTTAATGACATTATTATACTTTATGTAAACGTACTTGTTGCCACTACTGTTTTACCAGAAATTAACTTGACTGAGTTTCTTACTCTAAATAAACCTGAAAGGGCACTTTAGTAATAGATCTGTGTGGAGCTGGGTAGATACAATCTCCTACAAAGCAATCATTTAAGTGGTGAACATGAAGTGAGAAACACTTAAAACCTCTAGGAATAAATCTAAGGGCGTATGGCAAATGAAAAAACACTCAGTGAGTCTGCTAAATATTGGTATAAATAGCAAGAGTCTCTGGCATTTGAGCTGTGATCTGCCCTCATGCCCACATCTCTTGTCCTAGAGATGTGTTACAGAATCTCTGAGGCAGGAAAGCGTGGCACAGAGATACTAACCCTCTTTCTTCCCAGCATCCAGTACAGGGCTCCAATCTCACTACACAAGGACAGGCTGCCTGTCATTCACTGACACCCTCCCCCCGCCTCACCCCTGCATGCTGCCTGCTAAAGAAGCTCTGTTCCAGGCAAGCATAGTCAAGATGACTGGGGTTCACTTCCCTCAACCAGTTCCCACCAGCGGAGCAAGGGCTCCCCTCAGGAACAAAGGACTGCTAATACCGGGCCCTGTTGATTTCCTTCCCCTGCCTGGCTTGTTGGGCAGAGGGTGTGTCATAGGAAAAGAAGGTAGAGAAGACCAGGTGCTACAATCTTCCCCATCCAATGCTCCCTTATACAGCAGAGATACCACTCTGGGAGATGTGGTTCTCAGTCCCCTGCTCTAGCTAAGATGCAGTCAGTAGTGTTGAGGTTTACCGAGTGAAACACGCAGGCTGTAACTGTTGGTATTTCACAGCTCTGCCTGAGCATGCTGATTTTGTGACAGAACCTGAAGGTTTCCTGTCTACAGGGTTCAAAAATAATAGAGACACTGCAGGTTAGCAGTTAAGAAAGGGCTGGTAGCTCCACAGTAGTAGTAGAAATACCAGAGATGGCAGAGCAGCCAGAAATTTAGCAGAGAGAACCAGAGGAAAAAAATAGCCAAGAAGGACCCTTTTGGTATCATATTTATTTCTGGGGTCCAGAAAGTTGTCTGCATTGTCCAGGTTGCATCCACTTAAGAGCTATAGAGTAGGATATGGATGGAGACTTGAAAGTCTTCCCAAATTACAAACAGACCCATCAGCAAAACGGAGAGCATTCAAGACTCAAGGTGCTTATGCATAATCTCTGACTAGTCACTGGCTGAACAACAGGAGCTCTTTTGACACTGGGTGACTCCTATAAAGCCAAGCTTCAAAATAAATCCATACTCAGTCTATTCTTTTCAATACGGAAGATAAACTTTGAGCCAAGAAACATGAAAGCAGTCTACAAGACACGAATCAATTCAAAGGTAAAGCATGAACATCTTTCAGCTGCAAGAACTTCGGTACAAGCTTTGACCAATAAATGTTTCCTGCTGGCCAAAGTAGGACCCCTGGGAAGGCAGGTTCAAAGATTAAAAACACAGAGAATATCTGAGTAAGGTGTCAAAATCTGCACATTGCAATGGAAACAAATCCTAGTCAAGTTGCTAAACAAACATTGAAGCTGTTTGGGAATCAGTATCCACATTTGCTACATTATACTATCCAATATGTACAATTTTTAGCAATAACAGACAGCCCTGAAACATGCAAAGACAAAGAAAAATGTGACATATATACAGGGTAAAAGACAAGCAGAAAACTGGCTGTGAGGGAAACTACACATTGTACTACCAGAAAAAGACTTCACAAGAGCTATTATAAATATAGCCACAGAACTAAAGTAAACTGTGTTTATATTTCAAATGCTAGAAGAAAGTATTTTGAATGTTCTCAGTAAGAAGAAATGCTTGATGACTGAAGAGACAGATATGTTTAACCCGATGTAAACCTTACATATGGTTCTCCATTAGTAAGTATGACTAGGTGTCAGTTAAAATATCAAAAATTTAAAAATATCAATACACTTGAAAAATAAAAACAATAGATGATAACAATGATTCATTGACTATAAATATAAAATATCATGTAAAAACAAATCTGGATATTAATTAGAAAGAAAGGCTATAGTAATAGGGAGAACCTCCTGATCTAACAACTCTGTGATTGTCTCAAAATTAAATATAAAATGGGATCCCTTTTATATGGTAAAGGAGTGTATGTCTGTCTGTCTGTCTGTCTGTGCAGGTGTGTGCAAAGTGGAAGATAAACCAACAGGGGTCACATAAGATGAAGAAAAGAAAGAACGAAGAATAAAGAAACATGAACAAAGTCTCAGAAGAACATGGGACATTATCCAGAACATCAGCCAAGCATGGTGGCGCACACTTGTAATCCCAGCATTAGGGAGGCTGAGGCAGGAGGATGGATCCCTGTGAGTTCAAGGCCAGGCTGGGCTACATAATGAGTTCAAGGCCAGCCTGAACTGCATAGCAAAAGCCTGTCTCAAAAAAAAAAAAAGTAAATAAATAAAAAGAACACCAACATATGCATAATGGCAGAAAAAGACAGGAGAGTGTAGGAAAGGGGGTCCTGCAGTGGAAAGAGTAGGGCAAACCCTGTCTAGAAGGAGTTAAAACTTTCTCTGGGAAGTAGGTCAATGACAGGGGTAGACAAAGAGATAAAAAAGCAGATATGGAGAAGGCACCAAGATAGTACAGGCAGCACTGCAGTTCACCAGAGGGAGAAAGAGCTGACAGGCAGAGTACAGAGAAGGCCAAGTGCACAAAGACAAGAAGCTGAAATAGGGCTGGGGATTTAGCTCAGTGCTTAGAGTGTTTGCCTCGCAAGCATGAGGCCCTGAGTTCGATTCCCGGAAAAAAAAAAAAAAAAAAAAAAAAGAAGCTGAAATAGCTGTCCCTTCCCACTGCCAGTAGATAAGCAGGGGAAGTAGAAGCGGTGGGGTGTGTGTGACTAAGTTTAGGGGAAGTGCTTATGTACTCACACGTATGCACTAACATACATACGTACAAAGGTACTCACTCTAGGGTTGGGGATTTAGCTCAAGTGGTAGAGCTCTTGCCTAGCAATAGCAAGGCCCTGAGTTCGATCCTCAGCATCCCCCCCACAAAAAAAAAACAAAGGTACTCACTCTAGGGTCACCATATTATCCACTCTAGAGTCATTATACTCACTATATAATTATAGACCAAAATAGTCATCCACATGCCCCCTTACTAACTCCAGTAAGGGACCCCCTTCCCAATGAGCTGCCCACTCCAAAAGATAAGGCCTTGAAAAGTAGGACAAGGACAAGTAAACAGACAAGACAGAAAGAAGCTGCACATAGACCACTGAAAGAAATGACATTAGGCAGGAGATCCCGGAAGCCAATCCAGTTATGGCAAGTTCCAGGTTGGGGGAAAAAGGCCCTGAGACGTTGGAAGAGAAGATAGGGAGGAAGGCCCATGGGGAACCACCTTTCTGGTTCCCCCTGCTCTGGTTCTTATAGGAGCAGCTATCTATTGTCTCTTTTTCACTCCTTTTCAATTAAAGCTTTTCCTTTCATTGAACTTTGTATACTGAATTATTTACTGATATTAAAGTTTATGATGTCACTGAGTTGCTCGCCACTGCAGAGCAGCAGTGCTTGCCCCACCAAAGGACGCAACAGACAGAGAACAAGGCAGAAAAATATATTCAAAGGAATAATAGCTGGAACCTTCCCAGATGTGATGAAAACACACTAACCTACACATCCAAGAAGCTCATTAGTCTCCAAGGGTGAGAAATGGTGGGAGATCAACATTAAGAGATAGCATAGTTAAAAAGTTGAAAGCCAAAACTTAAGAGAAAATATTGAAAGCAGAGAGCAAGAAGTGAATCGTATCTCAGTGGACATTAGGCACAACATCACTTGATTTTTCATGAGAAACAGTGCGAAAATGAAGTGGGAAGCACACTCAGTGTTGAAAGAAAAACTATCAACCAAGCTTCCTTTATCCAGCAAATTTATCTTCGCAATTAAGACAAATTAAGATATTTGCAAATAAATGCAAATTGGAAGAATCTATTACAAATCCTGCTTATAAGAAGTTTGAAAGGAAGTTCCTTATCCAGAAAGGAACACCACCAAATAGCAATTAGAATCTGTGTTGCTAAAGCAATGGTCTCTGGTAAAGTAATGATGTAGGTAATGCTCAAGCAAAGTACGCTGACATAGGAAGCTCCTTTCTTATAACTGATTTACAAGACAACTGCACAACAAGACAACCGCACAACTACAAAACTGTGCTTCTATCATATAAAATAACAAATGTTTGGCAATAAAAACATGAAGAAGGGTGTTGTGAATAAAACTATGGAGAAATAGAGAATTAAATTCAAGCAGGATGTGGCGGCACACACCTGTAATTCCAGCTACTCAAGAGGTCGAGGCAAGAGGATCACAAGTTAGATCCAGGACACTTGAGGAATCTTAGAGACCTAGCAATAATACCATGTCTCAGAATAAAAATGGATAGGGATGAAGGGATGTAGCTGTGGTAGAGTGCATTCCTAGAACGCATGAGGCCCTGGGTTTAATCCCTGGCACTGCAAACAAACATAAAAACTAGCAAGTAACACAAATTCACAGCAAGAAAGGCAATGAAAAGTAATGGATAAGAATTCTTGTATGAAATAATATAAAATCTATAAATGCATTTCACTTTCCTACATCCTTCAACTGACAGGATTTACACAGAAATATGTGTAGCAATGTATTTTTGGTGTGTAACATACATAAACAATATATATCAAAACTACCCAAGTGAGGGGGTGCCATGGGACTAAATGTTCTGTATCTTACTGGATACACACAGAAGAACAGAATAGATGTATAGATTAATTTAGTGTAAGTCTAAAGCATTTTATGATAGATTAAAGTTTATATTGTAAATCAGAGAAAGAAATCACTAATAACACAAAAGCATGGTAAAAATTAGTGAAGACACTAAAATGGTAACAAAATGTATTTAATGAAAGGAAGTTAGTAAATGAGGAGCACAAGGGAAAAATAGTCATGAGTGATGTAGAAAACAAACTGGTGGACATAAATCCAACATCAAGAATAACATTAAATGTGAATGGACTAAGCAATCCAGGGAAAGGAAAAGATTTTAGACTAAGTAAAAAAATAAGATACAAATATCTGTTGTGTACATGAGACACACATTAGATGCAAGATGCAAATACACTGAAAGTAAACAGTGGAAAAAATATATAAGAAATCAAACATAAGAAAATTGGAGGGGTTGGGGATTTAGCTCAAGTGGTAGAATGGTTGCCTAGGAAGCACAAGGCCCTGAGTTTGATCCCCAGCACCAAAAAAAAAAAGACAAAAAAGAAAACTGCATTGGCTATTTTAATACCAGACAAATTGATAATTTTGTTATTAGGAAATGTTATTAAATGTTTATATTGATAAATACAGTCAATTGATCACAAAGACATAAAAATTATAAACTGATCTATACTAACAACAAAGCTCCAAAATATTTCAAGCAAAAACTAAGGAAACTAAGAGGAAAAACAGACAATTCAAACATTAATAAATGGAAACTTCAATAAATCACTTTATAAACATTTCTATCCACTGTTGTTGAGGTACAATTGACCAATAAATTTGCACATATTTAAAGTGTACATTTCATAATTGCATACACTGAAATGATTACACACCAATCATCTCACATAATTAACTCACTTTTAAAAATGGAAAAAATAGGTATAAAATTTTTTAAATGCATATACAAGATATGAACATTACAAAAAAACTAGACCTAGCGGATATCCACAGAATATTTCACCCAACAATGGTAGAAAACACATTCCTTGCAGGTATACCTGGAGCATCTCCACTGTAAACCATATAACTAGGCCACCAGAAGAAACCTCAGTAGATTAAACAAAATGAAATAAAACAAAGTATGTTCTCCAACACACCAAACTGAAATTAGAAATCAATAACATAGACAAATTAGGAAAAATTTTAAAATGTGCAAATCAAACCACATGGTACTATGCAAACAACATGTCAAGGAAAAATGCAAGTGAAAACTAGAACATTAAAAGACAACCGACAGCTGGACGTGGTAGCGCATGCCTATAATATAATCCCAGCACTCGGGAGGCAGAGGCAGGAAGATTGCTGTGAGTTTGAGGCCAGCCTGGGCTACATAGTGAGCTCAAGGCCAGCATGAACTACACAGTGAGAATCTGTCTCAAGAAAGCAAAAAAAAAAAAAAAAAAAAAGACCACCAACAGCCAGTTGTGGTGGTAAATGCCTAAAATGCCTATAATTCCATCACTCTGGGAGGCTGAGGCAGGAGGATGGCAAGTTCTAGCCGAGCCTAGGCAATTTAGCAAGAAAAATATAAAAGGGCTCAAAAAATATAAAAGGGCTAGGGAAATAGGTCAGTGTGAAATCCTGGGTTTAATTCCCCATATCCCTCCACTTCATAAAAAGAAGACTGACATTTGTAATTTGAAATTGCTAGGTAGTATTTTACATTAAAAAAACCCGATTTGCAAAATCCAAATGTTACTTTAAGACACCCAGATTAACCACATACAAATGTTTCACTTAAGAAATTAAAGGTAAAAATGAATTATCAATATCAAATTTTCAAGAAAATACTTAAATAATATATAAGACAAAAAGTCTACAAAAAAGGGAATTGGAATTTTCTTCTTGTGAAGTTGCATTTTCATAAACTGATATTTTCCTAACTCTAAAAGAGACAAAGATGAATAAAAGATTCATATGCCAATTGCTACAGCAACCAGTAATCATAAGACAAAGAGGTATAGGTAATATTTAGTTACTAATGCAGCTTCATTTTTTTTTTTGTACTGGGGATTGAACATTGGACTGTCACACTGAGCTATATCCCTGGTCCTTTTTTTATTGTTATTTGAAACAGGGTCTTTCTAAAATGCCCAAGTGGGACTTGAACATGTGATCCTCCTGCCTCAGCCTCTCTGTGCTAGGATTATAGGTGTGTACTACTATACCCAGCTACTAATGTAGCTTTAAAAATTACTACAAAATTTAAATGCTATAATAAATGCCATATTTATTTGTTTGCTTTCCACAAGGCTCTACCTCAGTAATGTACCTCCGCCAAATAATTCATACCTAATACATACTGGGAACTGGGCAAGCAATGAAAAATTTAACAGAAATACACTATGCAAATAAAGATGAATATGATCCACTCTTCAGAAGATTATTTGCCTTTAAAGAAAATTTCACATCTTAAAAAATTAGGCATAGGAAGATAAATATCCAGGATGAAATTTATTTCAAAAAAAGAAGCACTAGGGCTACAGCTCAGCGGTAGAAAACTTATCTAGCACAAGCGAGGCCCTGGGTTCACTGATAAATGTGATGTATTTCTATACCTATACATACATACATACATGTGAAATAAAACTTTTCTTCATCAGAAATACAAATTGAACACAGGCTTTGCAAGTACGTAAGAACTGTATTCTCACTGTATAAACACAATACAATTTACTTAAAAACAGACCTTTCATCGGAGTGTGGCAGCTCATACCTGTAATCCCAGCATTCAGGGGCCTGAGGCAGGAGGATTGGCAGGAGGATCACCACGAGTTTGAGGCCAGCCCGGGGTACAGAGTGAGTTCAAGGCCAGCCTGAACTATGAAGTGAGACCCTGTCTCAGAAAAAGCAAAAACAAAACAGACCTTTCATTATTTATTAACCAAGTTTTATGCATACTTGTGAGCAGCTTTGTTGACTACAGTTCTAGAAGGAAAATTACTATTTATAACTTGTAGGAAAAACTTAAGATTTGCTTAAAAATGCCAATTTAATTTCCCAAAACCCAGTCCCACATTTTCTTTCTCAATAATTTGGTACCAGGATAAAAAGAATAGCTTATTATTTATTTAAAATGTTATGATTATCAATTACATTAAATATGTTAATTGCCTATATATATTTATTTTTGTATATACTACAAGAAACAATAGAGAAACCAAGAAGAACAGACCATAAATAACAACAGCTTATGCAGCAACAAGCCTATGAGGCCAGACTACAAATTCTACAGTAATCAGGTGCAAACTGCGAGGACCTGATCAGTAACTGCCAACATTCTTACTTGTGGCCCCTGTTTCTAACCTAGGACCAAGCGGAGGAAACAAAACACGCTCCTCTATTCAATCATATAAAGTGTCCCACTTCTAGTTGGTCTATGACTCGCTTCGACATGCCAAAAACATACTATCAGAGTATCCTCAAAGCCTTCCACTTTTTCTACTATAACTTTCCAACCTCCTTGAACACCACTGCATCCCCACCAAACACAAAAGATAATGGGCATATCCCTTGCTATAGCAAACCAAAAATAGACGGTTCTTGTTCTTATTTGGTTTTCATTTATTTTCAGAATTGTTTGATGTGTATTTTATTTGTTAAATAGTCTATTGTTTTGTAAATATATGAAATACCTAAACTGTCACATATACTAAGTCTATACATGAACCTATATTTTTATTTTCACAGAAATACATACATATTGCCTAATAAGAATTTATCCCAGTATGTACTGCTTATATAAATCAATTCAAATTAGAATATATTTGCCACACTTGAATGCTACTGAATACTATAACTATTGTATATATATAAAATATTTTGATTTTAGTATGTATCACTTCATTTGACCAAAATTTTATCTATTCTCATAGTTTCTCATACATGTCAAAATCTGCATCAAATTAACAATTAAAATAAACTATTTTGATATTTTGCTTGGAAAAGTACATTGCTTATTTTATTGCATGCAATGTGTGAAGACATTTGTGCATATCTGACCAAGAAATAAAAATTGTATATTTTTGCTTTTGCAAAATATTTTTTCATGAGACTTTTCATTTTACTTTATCTTTTGCTATTGCCAAAGTTTTCTTTACACATATAAATAAAAAATTGGATTGATTAAATTGTTATTGTACTTTTATTGTTTGAAAGCTGCATATTGAATATTTGTGTGAAATATAAATAATATTAGTGATGTATAAAATTGCATACCCGTGAAAAGCTTAAGAAAAATAAAGTATATTACTTACTGACACTGGTATCTGACAGTTATATTTTCAAACAATCCTTGGAGGAATGGTGAAAATGTATCAGCAACTTTCCAGTCGATACTGAAATAAAAAAATCAATCGATCAACACAGAATTCGTTAACCCCAACACTATCTTTCCAAACTGACGGTGAGATGAAACAAACTTGAGAATATCTGTTCCCTTTCAAACAGTAACGCATAATCATACAAGAAATTCTTCAGACTGAAGGGAAAAACCGATGGAAAACTACCCGAAGGGAACAAGAGAGTGAACAGGAAAAGTATACAGATGAATACGAAGACTACTTTTCCTATTATTTCTTTTTAAAAAGCTGGGCCTTGGGGCTGGGGATTTAGCTCAGTGGTCAGAGTGTCTGCCTCGCAAACACAAGGCCCTGAGTTCGATCCCCAGCACCAAAAAAAAAAAAAAAAAAAAAAAAAAAAAAAAAAAAAAAAAAAAAAAAAAAAAAAAAAAGCTGGGCCTTTGAAGTAAAAAGGATAAGCATCATTTTAGATGTAAAATATATAATTTGCACAACTTGTCAAACTGTAAACTTGAGTTTTTTACAATTAGACAAAAATAAACTTAAAACAATTGATAGGCAACATGAATTAGATTTAATCAACTTACTTGATTTCAAGTAAGAATACTCAAATAAAGAGTCATTTTGTTATGAAGTTTCATATATAGAAACAATGAACAAAAAGAGGATCATTTCATACTCCTTCCTTAAATCTGTTATCAATGGAAAAAAGTGATATCTTGTTTAATTTCCACTAAGTATACAGTATATTTATACTAAATATCACTTAATACATATTATTGTATATTATATATGCATTTTATCAAGATCATTTGTCAAAGAGTATACCATTTCTAAATTGACGATCAAAAGTATTTATATTAGAGTGCGTGCCTCGCAAGCACAAGGCACTGAGTTCGATCCCCAGCACCAAAAAACAGAAAAAAACTTTCGACACTGGAGGCTGAACCCTGGGCTGCCGAATGCGAAACCACTAAGCTACGTCCTGAGTCGCCTCCCCTCCTTTTAAAGACAGGGACTCACTAAATTGCCAAGCCTTGAGTAGTACTTGTGACCCTCCTGCCTCAGCATCCCCGGTAGCTAGGATTACAGGAGTGCGTCACCATGCCTGGCCAGCTACTGGAAATTTAAAATATTTTATTACTTCGATACACACTGGCAATCTATATGAAATATAAAGAACATTAGTGTAGCATTCAAACAAATCAAAGCCCCCTGAAGAGTGAAGACACGCTACCCATCCGGGAACGGTTATGTCACAATGGCGGCCTTCCCAACCGAATCCGGGAAACCGTTACTAACAGGGAAGGGTGATTTCAGGGCAGAAAGGAAAAGAAGAAAGATGAAACTGTTAACAGAGCTCAACATCCAACAAAACCTTGTCTCGAAACTGAGAATAAATAAGAATTACTTAGATAGACAAACCTGAGACAGTTCGTTCCGCTATTGCCGTTATTTCTGTTGCTCTCGGAAGTTCTCGCTCAGGAACGGAAGTAATAGGAAGGCAGCCGAGAATTTCTGGAAGGCCAGAAGAGCACTGGCCTGGAGGTCGAAACGGCGCCCCTGCTGGTAGCAGTGCATAATGACAATTGGCTGGCGCTTCAACCAAGAAATTTGAATACCGTGTATACCAGGTATGTTCTGGAGCTGAGACACATAAAGGAACTTCTAATAGCGTTGAAGTCTTAACTTGAGCTGCCAGAAGCTGATCCATTGCCACCTCCCTATTTAGTATGGGATGAGTGCTTAATCAAGTAGCCGTCTGTCTACCTTTTCTACCTCATATCTTCTGTGAATTATTCTTTAAATGATATATTTCATTCTTCAAAATCCTTATGAACCTTTCAATCTGAAGTTATCATATGTGTTATATATGATCTTGAATGTCAAGCAATTGAGATTTACATATTAAAACCCTTTGATGGCCAATTACTTAGAAAAGTATAAAAAGATTAGTAACTTTCCAAAGAAAGGTATTTTACTGTGACAATAGGACACCAATTATTTACTGGTAATAAAATTCAAATAGTAACCAAGTTATATATATTTACCAATGAATATTTGACAGCTATAAAATTTTAAATTATTATACCACATAAAACATAATTCTTATCAACTGAAACTGGCATAACTAATTATAGAATTGTAATGTTTTACTTTGACTGTGCAATCGGTTAACCCAAAGGATATTTATGTAGTACCTACCATATTATGGCAACTTCCTAAGACTAGCATTATGGCTTTCAATTTTTTCTTTTCAGAAAAAAATTATTTAATGTTATTGGTACATTTCAGATATACATAATGATCACATTCATCATAGGGTTTTTGTACCTGTACATGATATATCTTGAATTTATTTTTTGCCCTTCCCCTCTCCTCCTTTCAACTCCCCTTCCCTTCCTTATTTACCACAGTTTTTCTTTTTCTTTTTTTTATTTAAAAAAATTTATTTTAATGGTACATTTTAGATATACATAGTGATAACATTCATCATAGGGAATTTATACTAGTACATGATATATCTTGCTGCTGCTTTTTTTCCCATTCCCCTCCCCTGCTTTCAACCCTTCCTCCCTCCCTATTTATAAAAGCTTTGTTTCCATTTTTTCCCTTCCATTCTTTTTTCTCTTGTCTCTCCGTTCATTTCCCCATTCCCCTCCTTTGAGCCCCTTTCCATTTGAACAATTTCTTCCCTTGCCCAGTATAATACATTTCAGTCCCTATTTACACTTCCAGTTTCTCACACCAGAGAGAAACAATGCGGTATTTAAACATGTGTGTCCAATTTATTTCACTTAAGAGTATGGTCTCAAGATGCATCCATTTACCTAGACATAGCTCAAGCTTCTCATACTTTATGGTAGAGTAGTACTCCATTGTATAAAAAAAGCCACATCTTCTTTATCCATTCATCGATTGATGGGCATTTGGGCTGTTTCCAAGATTTAGCTATTATAAACTGTCCTGCTATAAACATGGGTGTGCATATATGACTATGGTATGATGCTTTTAATTATTCTGGAAAATACCAAGAAGGGGAATATCTGGGTCAAATGGAACCTCTAGTTCCCTGAGGAATCTCCACACTGATTTCCACAGTGGTTGCACCAGTCTACATTCCCACCAACAGTGGAGAAGGGTTCCTTTCTCCACACATCCCCACCAGCATTTGTTATTGTATTGATTTCTTGGTAATAGCCATTTTTTCTGGAGTGAGATAGAATCTCAGTGTTGTTTTAATTTGCATCTCTCAAATGATCAGTGATGTTAAACATTTTTTCATGTATATTTGCTGTTTCTACTTCTTCATCTGAGAAATATCTATTCATTTCAGCTTCCCATTTTTGGGCTGGATCTTTAAATTTGGGGGGGCTGATTTTTTTGAGTTCTTTATATATTTGAGGTGTTAGTCCTTTGTCAAAGGAACAGCTGGCAAAAATTTTTTCCCACTCTCTGAGTTGTCTCTTCACTTTGTTGGTAGTTTCTTTTGCTGTGCAAAAGCTTTTTAACAAGATCAGGTCCCAGTTGTTGATTCTTTGTGATATTTCCTGGGCAACTGGGGATTTGTTCATAAAGTCTTTGCCTACACCTATGTCTTCAAGAGTTCGACCTATTCTATCTTCCAGGTCTAGTTTTAACCTTTGTCCTGTGAAGAGCCAGTTTTTCCAACACCATTTATTAAAGAGGCTGCTTTTCTTCCAGTGAGGTTGTTTGGCCCCTTTGTTAAAGATAAGGTGACTAAGAGTGCTTGGACTTGTTTCTGCATCTTCGAATCTGTTCCACTGGTCCTCAGATTTGTTTTCTTCGCCAGTATTATGCTGTTTTTATTATAGTAGCTTTGTAATATAATTTCAGGTCAGGGACTGTGATGGCCCCGGCTTTGCTTTTGTTTCCCAGAATTACTTTGCTATTCTAGTCTTTTTCTCTTCTTTTCCTCTTCCCTTCCTTTCTTTCCCCCTCCTCATTCCCTAGTTCCCCTTCCCCTTTGAACATTTTCTTCCTATTTCACAATACCTATTATACATTCTGGTCCTCATTTACACTTTTGGTTTCTCATACCAGAGAAACAATGCCATATTTACTCATGTGTGTGCGATTTATTTCACTTAAGAATATGTTCTCAAGGTGTAGCCATTTACCTAGAAATGTCTCAAGTTTATCCTTTTTATGGCTGAGTAGTACTCCACTGTATGGAAAAAAAAACCACATCTTTGTTCACTCATTCATTGCTGGGCATGTGAGCTGTTTCCAGGATTTAGTTATTACAAACTGTGCTGCTATAAACATGGGTGTGCATATATTGCTATGGTATGATGCTTTTAATTCTGGAAAATACCAAGAAGGGGAATAGCTGCGTCAAATGGAATCTTTAGTTGTAGTTTTTTGAAGAATCTCCACACTGATTTCCATAGTGCTCACACCAGTCTACACTTCCACCCTCAGTGGAGGATGTTTCCTTTCCCCCCACAGCCCCACCAGCACTTGTTATTAGATTGATTTGGTCATAATAGCTGTTCTTTCTGGAGTGAGATGCAATCTCAGTGTTGTTTTAACTTGCATCTCTCGAATGACCAGTGATGTCAAACATTTTTTTCATGTATTTATTTGTACTTCTTCATCTGAGAAAGGTCTATTCATTTCAGATGCGGTAGATTTCAATCTTAAATCCATTTTCTCCTCTGCAATTTCAATTAATTCCATCTTATCCGATCAAGAACTCGGGAAATAAAATAAATACTTAATTGTACATTAAGCGCGTTATGATTCTTGAGTCTTTGTCACACTGCACATATTCACCACAATTTGAAATCACCTTCAAAAACTTGTACTGCCTTCAGCTATAGGACAACCTAGTAAAAAAACAAGTCAGTTGTGAAATAATTTGGAACATATGATTGATGTACCACATTGCTTGACTCTGTATTGGATTTTTCCATGCTAAATCATGGATATATAAGTTGATACAATAACCCTGAACCAAAAATAAAGCAAAAGTCCATGGTGTCCTAATAAACAATTGTCCTAAACTCTTACTTCAAAATAAATTATAGCTGAAACTTAATCAGAAAGAACAGGTTTCAGGTTGGGGATTTAGTTCAAGTGGTAGAGTGTTAACCTGGCAAGCACAAGGCCCTGAGTTCAATCCCCAGCACCCGCAAAAAAAAAAAAAAAAAAAAAAAAAAAAAAAAAAAAAAAAAAAAAAAAAAAAAAAAAAAAAAAAAAAAAAAAAAAAAAAAAAAAAAAAAAAAAAAAAAAAAAAAAAAAAAAAAAAAAAAAAAAAAAAAAAAAAAAAAAAAAAAAAAAAAAAAAAAAAAAAAGAACAGGTTTCAATATTTAATACACTACCTAAAATAAAGTTGATAATTAAAATCAAAGTGAATTTGCGACCAATTCAATATCATTTATTCCAGTGTTAGAGAAAGAACGGCTGTTAAACTGTTAATTGTCAAAGTCTACTGAAATATCATGTTTCCTAATTTTATAAAACAAGTCCTCTGATAACTCTTTTAAAAATTCCATTCTTTTGATTGTGCTATAATTCCAAAAGCACACCATTTTCCCAAACTTATTGATCATGTTTATTTTTTCAAATATGTGTTTGTGTAAACTATTGTCATGAAGGAGAGCTAGTTTTCTAAACCTCATTGGTTTGTTTGTAGCCTGGGATGACTACAGTAACCCAAACGCTAGAACATCATCTGGAACCTAAGAAGTCAAACAGCTTCCTGGTATAAACCAAAGTCCATCCTCCTCACCTGACAGCAACCTTTGGTGTTCATGGATTAGACTAAAGGGAACCTTCTATTACGTAAATAGCTCCTTTGCCAAATTTCTGTATAACCCTCATTTTCATTAACAGTGACTCTTCATCATTATAACAATTGCATTGCCAGAACCTGTGGGATTAATAACAGCATGTACTTGAAGAAAGCACTATTTTTATCACTAGTTATTCTGACAAATGACAAACCGCTCACATTAGTCCCTTATTAACTCTTTTTCCTCATGAAATAATGTTGGGGATAGAATGAAGTATCCTCCAACAACTGTCAAACAGGTTGCCTAGATTCACTAAACTGTACTCAGGGGTCTGACCTTCCTCAATGTAGCACTGATATTCGTAAAAAGTACAGGAATGCAAGAAGAAATACAAATACATGCTATTAGGACTTCATAGTTTTTGAACAATTAAAATCAAGGAGGACAAAATTAAGTAAGGATATAAAAGACCTCATTGATAAGGGGCAATAGAATCTATTTGGTAGACACATACTTAACTATATACAGTAAGTCGCCGACTTACAAACAAGCTCTGTTCTGGAGAATATTCATAAGTTGGATTCATTCATAAGTCCAACAAAGTGAGTCTTATATACCTTTGACACAAACTTCCAATGTGAAGGATAAAAAAACCAAATGCAAGATCCTTCCGTATCTGCAAAAGTTCGTTACTCGAATGTTCATAAGTCAGGGAGTTATTGTGTGATGAGAAGCAACTGAGGGCTGTTTAGTGTCCCACACGATGGAGTTAAGTCTGAGTAGAACAGATTTAAAGTTTATGTGATCTGTGTTGAAGGTTATGAAATCAATAATTGGACAGTTAATTGTAGGGAATTGAGACAAGTGGAGTGTGTCTGAAAGAGTGGGCTAAGAGGAATAGGTAAAATCGGGGAGCTCTGGATGGTAATGGTAGAATGTAAATTTGAAAGTATATCTCATCCCATTCATGGGGTTGGACAGGTTAGGCCTGCTAGAAAGAAATGTGCACAAATGGTCATTGGTAAGGTGTGAAGTAGAGGCTGGGTACAGAGCGGTTTAGAGACAAAGCCATCAACCCCCATATGAGACACAGAGGAGAGGACTAAAAGTCCCACGTGTCCTTGTAAAACTGACTACACTGTGCCTGTGTGTAAAAGAAAAGAGATTGGCTTACCCGCTACTGGGAGGCAAACCCTGGTTCTGCTGGGCTGGTGGAGCTTGCAGGAGCCTCAGAACTTGGGCCTGGTCAGTCAGTCGTCCTCAGCAGCCATTTGCAGCAGATG
>PVJO010015615.1:0-44507 GCA_004026905.1 Hystrix cristata
TAGTGATGTTGAGCATTTCTTCATATATTTATTTGCCATTTTTATTTCTTCATGTGAGAAATGTTTATTCATTTCAGTTGCCCATTTTTGGATTGGGTCTTTAAATTTGGGAGGTTTAATTTTTTTGAGTTCTTTGTATATTCTAGATGTTAGACCTTTGTCTGATGGATAGCTAGCAAAAATTTTTTCCCAGTCTGTGAGTTTTCCAAACCACTCCTAATATTAGTGTCTTAAAACAGTAACAGCACATATTTGTCTCACAAATTTGAAATTTAGGTATGGCTCAATGGAGATATCTAGTCTCTGCTGCTTTTGACTTCTGGCTGTGAGCTCAAATCACCTGAAGTCTCACTAGTGTATCTGGCACTGATGCTGGATGCTGGCTGGGACCTTAGCCGGGGCTATTGACTAGAGAACCCACATCTGGCCTTTCTCTGCAGCTTTTTGGCCTCCTTGGCAGAGCATCTGGCTTCCAAAAGCAAGCCTCTTACAAGGGCCAGGTAGAAGTCAGACTGCCGGTAAGGATCTAGTTTGAGCAGTTGCATTGCTGCTATTCTACCATAATCACAGGCTAGCTCAGATTAAAAGGGCAGGAACATACACTCAACTTCTTCATGGAAGAATATCAGTGTCACGTTGTAAGAAGAGTATGTGGGATGGGATATATTAGTACAGCTATCTTTGGAAAATATGCACTCCTACAGGGTTCAAGTAGCTTAGTTGGGAGTTGATCCAAGGAAGCCAAGCAAGGGTTCTAAGAAAGTAAAATAAGGGAGGGAGAAAAGCCACTGTAGGACACATCAGTGAGCAAAGGACCACTGTGAGTGACTGAGGCTTAATTCAACTAGGAACCTTCTATAGTCTCTGTGGAATACTCTCTAAAGTTGTCTCACTGAACAATAGGGAGGTGGGATGTTTCTGCATTATCTTTTGTATTTTATAAATAAATGAAAGAAACTTTCATAATCAAATAAGATAATAACAATAGTTATTATACCGTGTATTATTATCCTCAACATAGTTACTCAGAGTAGAAGACATTAACCAAAAAGATTCTTATGAAAGAGAAAGAAACAGGTTGCTAAGGGTTGCCCTTCGGGTGCTACCTCCTTGACCTTTCAGACTTGCCTTGCAGAAGGCTGAGCATGCTCCGTGGCCAGAAGAGTTCTTTGGACTGAGTGACACAGCCCTTGCTGTAGGAAGCTTCGGGCATATGCAGGAACTAGCTGCAGGGTAGAAGGTGACTTGTGAGGTGGACCCCAGGGTTGATGGGTGAGACACTGACAGCTTCTGCCACTTGACGTATTTCCTAGGCTGCTGTAAAGTAACATTTCATTATAGGGTTTACTTTGTGGCACACATCAAAAAATTTATAGAAAACTCAATTTTCGCCTTTCTGACTGATATTTTTTCATATTTAACTTCTTGGAAATGTATCAGTATAGTTATCAGAAGAACTGGTTCTTTTCAGTAGTGTGACTTCTTTATAATAGTAAAGTTATTTAAAGTTGTTAAAAACTGGGTTTCCCTTTCTATGAATAATGTGCACCTATTGTAGTTTGAGGTACAAATCTCTAAGTAGAACTGGACTGGAGTGTGGGAATATTGAAAAGACACTGAGTACAAATGTTACAGTCTGAATGTATCATAATTCATGTATGGCTAGTCGGTCACCAGCAGGGTGGTCCTAAGAACTGGGCCCTTTAGGAAGTGGTTAACCCTCACTGATGGAATTGGTGCCCTTATGAAGAGGTGTGAGAAAGCTGCCTGCAATCCCTTTTGCTCTTTTCACCTTCCTCCATGAGAAGACACAGCGTTCATCCCCTCTAGAGGATGCAGCACATCTTGGTAGCAGGGACCAAGTCCTCACCAAATACCAAACTTATTGGAGTCTTGATCTTGGACTGCTAGTCTCTACAACTATGAGAAATAAATTCTGTTCTTTATAAATTACCCAGTTTCAGGTACTTTGTTTAGTAGCACAAATGGACTAAGATAATCAGAGTGATGTTGTCGGTTACGGCTTAATGATATCTGTGTAAATATATTTAAGTTACTTACCTTCTTGAAGCTTCTATTTCCTCATCTGGCAAATGGATAAATTAATGCCTAATTACAGAGCTACTATGAGAAGTTTGTCAGATAGAGTAACATTGCTCAGCTCAGACAACATGAAAATACACAATCGTTTAATATCAGAGGGAGAAATGACTTGATAATTTATCCAGTAAGCAGCATTTATAAAATGTTTGTGGTTTGTGATGTTCATATTCAATTTGACGGCCAGTATTCTTGATTTTAATATTCAAATTAACCAAATCTATCTTTAATGTAGATGCTATCTTTGAGCTGAAGAGTTTAAGTAAACCCGAAAGACATAATCCCAAGTCCCATAATTTTGAATATTAAAATCCTGAAAGATCTCAATCCCTAAAGCCTAAAATTTCCAAAAGATTTAAATCTCAAACCTCAAAAGCCGAAATCTCAGAAAGCACAATTCCAATTTTTATAAAAGGGTCTACATAAGAGGATTAGAAAGTTGAGTTTGGGGGAAGAGATTAGTGAGTTTTCAGTTATGTATATGCCAGATAGTTACATCATGTTAGGTGGAATGAATACGTGGCAAAGCAGTAGTTTTGGGTGTGTCAGGGCATTTTTGGATGGTATTAGTGTCTGTGAGGGGTCTATAGATCTGCCACCTAGGAAATGCATGTGAAAGTATTCTCTAAGGCGAGGCATGCCCTAAAAGAGAAAAAAAAAAAAAAGGTTGATCATCACAATCTAAGCTTTCAAATTATAGTTCGTGATCATTCTTTCTGTAATGCACCTTCTCGTATGTTGAGTTTTCTTTTTAGGCTTTTTATTCATCTTTTTTTCTTTTCGGTTTTTCCTCACTATTCTAAAATATTGGCATTTTTTGACTATAAATTGCATAAAGACTTTGGTGAGTCCTACTTTATTTTATGCTTTTTTTTTTTTTTACAAATTTGACTCCACAAAAGTACATTATCACAATGTTGACTTTGTGTGTAAATATTGTACATGTATGCGTGTAAAAAGTATTGAAACCTCAGTAAACAAAGAGATTTTTTTCTCATCTGCATTAATGAAAGAAATTGAGATCTTTGCTCTTTGAGAAACTTTATATCATGGCTTTTGGTCAGTCTCATCTAGAGACTTGCCCATTGTGGAATATCAGATAATTTAAATTGTAAAATGGGATATATATATTTGGTAACTATAGTGATATGCATTCATATATTTTTCTTTTTGATCTATTACCTTGTGATTATGATTTGTCTGTTTATAAATTTTATTCCTGTGTGATTGTTATTAATATACTTCAGTGTTTATGCTTGCAAAATTATGTATGTTCATTAACCTTGAGATGAAACCCACAGCTCTCATCCAGAGAAATATGAATACACATATATGAATACATATATTCATTTTGAGACATTTAGTACAGCATAAGTATGGCTAATATTAAGATAGCTGTATTAATTTAAATGTGATTGGGTGTAATTTAAACCACCCACAGGGTTTTCCCTGGAAAACACAAGCATATGACTCTTTCAACACCCCCCCAACTGTTTGTGATATGGACTTTTGCAAATTTGCCTATGAAGTAACCTTTAAGAACTCTTAGGCCTTTGAACAGCCTTACCTTTTAAGACAAAAGCATATCAGTCATTAAATATAATTTTAAACTTTTGTTATTAAAAACTACAAATTTTAAATATGGTGCTTTTTTTTAAAGTCAGCCTTCCTCTTTTCTCTCATTTCCTTGTAGCATAGCATTTTCTACTAACCTAAGGATTCCTTTTCTGTGACCCAGATGCATTGTGGAAAATGGAGACACTGTTTTCGGTTCCACGATCTTGTGAGTCAGGAAGTGTCAGGCTCAGCTGAGCGAATGGTCTGCTCCATGAGTTGTGAACTGAGGCCACTGAGTAATACACAGTTGGCAGCTAGTCTGATCTGAAGGGTTCACAAGTGGACACATGTCTAGCATATTAACAGGGATGGCTGCAAAGCAGGGCTTGGCTTGGTTACTTTCCCTCTTCATTCCATCTACACATGGTCTGTCTACCACAATAGTCAAACTTCTTCTGTGGTAACTGAGACCACTAAGGTGAAAGCTCCCAGTCTTCTTAAAACTTTGGACCAATACTGGTATAGTGCCTCTTCCACTACTATTTGTGAAACAGGCAAAGCTGGCCAAGATGCCAGGGTTAGAGAAATAGACCCCATCTCTCAATGGAAGCATTATGATCTAAATATGAAGTGTCCCTGAAAGACTCATGCACTGATGGCTTGATTCCCAATGCAGCAGTGTTCAGAAGTGGAGCCTAGAGAGGCGATTGGATGTGAGGACCTTAACCTCATCATTGGATTAATCCATTGATGAGTTCATAACTAGATGGCCTTAGGAGAACCAATTGGAGGAAGTCATGGCGGTATGCCTTTGAAGGCTATGTCTTATCCCTGGCCCCTCCCCATGGCTCTTTCACCATCTCTCTTCTTGTTCTATGCCGTGAGATGAGCAACTTTGTTCCACCATTTCCTTCTGCCATCATATTTTTCCTTGCCGTAGGTGGTGGCACCAGCTGACCGTAGACTGAAGCCTCTGAAACTATGAGCCACAATAAACATTTTCTCCTTTAATTTGTATACATCAGGTAGTTTATCCTTACAACAGAAAGGTTACTAATGGAGGAGTATGAAATAATTTTCATCTTTCTTGATCTCATGTATAGTACAGTATGAATCCTGAAAGAAAGCTCGCAGAAAGATCCATAATTGCAAGAGTGAACCATATCATGCCTAAGAACAGAATCTGAGGCCAGTGTCCTAGGATTTAAATCCTTATTCTGTCACATTCTAGCTTTGGACCTTTCAGTAAGTTGCAAAATCTTTTCCTGCCTGGATTTTTGTCATTTGGAAAATGGAATGATAATATCTACCTGACAGAGTTGAGAGGATTCTGATTATGCGTGAGAAGTAGCATGTGTAATGAATTTAGGAATACTTCCTGTAACATGACGAATGTTTGGAAGACAAGAGTTCAGCTGATGGTGTACAATTTATTTCTCTTGTTTTTGGGGAAACATTCCTGGGAAAGCAAGAAGGAGGGTGACCTGGCCTCATCTCCTTATAAACATACTAACTAATAAATGATCCACTGATGTATAGACTAGTGTTGTTTATAAGGAGAATTCATGTCTATTGGCTGTTTTGGAAGAATGTCTCTGGATTAGGATTGCTTATTATGGTAAACGCATCGAGAGTCCATGGGTTTATGGAGTGAGGCTCCCTGGAAAATGTCATATGAACATTGTACCCACCTGGTTGTAAATGAATATATTTCATAAGCTAAAATATTCCCTGCAGCATGAGGTAATTGCATACTTGATTTGGAGAACTCACCTTGACTGTAGGCCAATAGTGTATTTCTAATGTGGGAAGGAAGGGGCTGGGAATCCTATTATTGATGTCTTGAACCTCTCGCAGTTTCATCTGTGCCTCTTGAGTGCTTGTATCCTTGAAATTATCAGTAAAGCATGTTACTGTGTAGTATTTCTGACTCATATGTGTCTGTTTTGGTAATCTGATCTTCAACATTAATTCACTCACTAAATTCTAATTATAGCAGATATTAAAATGATACACATTTTTAATCTCTGGTTTTTCCTCATGGAAAAATGATAGAGGAGAAGCAATCTTAAATATTTTTCTGGCTTATGTAATTTTATTTTAATTGAATTACTGGAGGCCCTGCTGAAGTATATTTCCTTGAGGATATGTTATTATTTTAGGGGTATCTATAGCTTTGTACCATACATTTCTTACATTGCTAATGTACTTTAGTTTGTTCTTGAGCTGGTAACATATTTCAAATGTTTCAGAAATAGCAGTTGTGATATTGAGAATCATTCCTGTTTCTCTCAATTGTGCATTTGTTTATTACTTTAGCCAGAATTTTGAAATAAAACTTTGACTTAGAATATGTACAAGTACAGTTTCCATGTTTTCTATGTTATTGATAAATCCAAATGATTTCTAATCCAAATACAAGGGTTTTTTTTGTTTTGTTTTAGAATTTGCATTCCCATTTACATATGGGTATGCCAGAGGTCTAAGACTCTTTACTCTTCAAACAAAGACATACTGATTAAATCCAGCCTGGGAAGAAATCTCCAGCTGCTCCAGATATGCAGCTTACAGAACACGTGTACATCTATTTACAAAAAGATCATGTGAAGGAGGCAGGGAACTCAATGCCAAGGGCCTCTGCAGAAGGCCCTTGTATGAAATATCTCCACTTTCTCTCTGAGCTTACATTATGTATAATAGAAGTAATTGTAGAAGAAGGAACCCTTAAACCTTGTCTTCTGTTAGAAGGATACAGCTTGATAAGTGACTGAAATTTAGCATGACCTGGAATAAATGAGCAATGATGCAGTACAGTAGTACTTAGTTGGAGGATGTGATTTCACAAAGCAAAGATTCACTAGCATTGAGTAAAGGAAAAATATTGTCACAAACAACATCAAAAGAAAAAAGTATTGGATAAACAGTACTGCACTGTGGAGATACACATAACAAAGAATAATAATATGCTACAAAAGGTACTTTAGAGATCTACTCAATTTGGCCCACCTAGTGATGTTAAAAGATAGGCTGGACCAAAAGCGTTGTTCTATTTTTATTAATGAGAAACCGGGGCTTAGTGAGGTTGATCAGCCCCAGCTCATATACTGTTGAGTGGCACAACTGAGGATCTATGTACAATTAAATGATGTCTGTCTGTTAGAAGTCAGAGTCACCACATAAATATGTTGAGCAATCAGCTGAGTTCAATTGAACCAACTTTGGCTGAAGCACAAGTGCTAGGTACTTTTGGGGATTAAAAAAATGATTGAGATCTTTGTGTTTAGAGATGTACTTTTGAAGAGAAAACATGTTGGATTCACTCAAATAATCTCAATGAAAAGAAGAATAGCAAAGTTTTATTTATTTTTAAAAGTTTTATTAGTACCTTGAAGTACATGCAATTTACAATCATCTTGGGGGGAGTGGTTACATGTACATACTACAGTTTATTTCCTTTTTAAATCCCTTTCCTTTCTGCCTCCCTTTCTTCTCCTCTAATTCCCCATTCCAATTTTCATTCTTGTTGATATTATTAATCTTAGCTCATGTTATGGCATATAATGTTTGCGTTCGTTGATATTATTAGGTTCCCATACACGGCACATCTTTATTCTACTTATTTCCCCTTCCCCTTCTCACTCCTTGCCCTTGTTCCCTTGGATCACATCCTTATTGCAAGAGATCCATCCCTTTGTCCCCTTCTATCTTCCTTTATTATTTTCTTTGTTTGTACTTTGCCTCACTCAAATGAGAGGTACCATACAGTACATAAGCCTGTGCGTCTGGTTTGTTTCACTCAATATTTTATTTTCCAGATGCATCCATTTTCCTACAAGATGTCTCAAATTTGTCATTCTTTATAGCTGAGTAGTATTCCATTATATGTAGGTACCACAATTTCTTTATCCAATTGTCTGTTGATGGGTATACAGGCTGCTTCCAGAATTTAGCTATTAGGAGCTGTGCTGCTATAAACATTGGTATGCATGTATTATTGTAGTATGATGTTTTAAATTCTTTGGGGGAAGATTCCTAGAAGGGTGATCCCTGGGTTATATGGAATTTCTAACTTCAGTTCTTTGAGAAATCTCCATGCTGATTTGCATAATGTTTGTACTAGTTTACATTCCCACCAGCAATGAAGAAGGGTCCCTTTCTCACCGCAGCCTCACCAGTGTTTGTTATTGTTTGATTTTTTAGTGATTGATAATGGCAAAATTCTATACAAGAGACTTGATTTATCCAACTTTTACGTACTATAAATTAGAAACCCTGTGTACCTTACTAGTATCTCTTTGGATGTAGAAAAGTGGGATAATTTGTATTCTGTCCTCCCAGAGGTCAACTCACCACAATAAGAATTATATTTAAAAATGAGTGGGACTCTGGCTTCATTCACTGAGGCATTTAAACTGCTTCTAGACACGTATGATGAGTGGCTTCCCATTGGAATTCGGCATAAATATTTGAGAAGTTTGACTCGCTGCTAGTAGATATTATTATCACTGTATGAAGACTGGGTGATTGAACTAAGTGTGGTTTTGAAATGCAAGTTTGTTCTTATTATGTAAATCAGGCCTCAGAGTTCTCAGCTGTTTTTTCTCAGTACACAAAGCTTCACTGCAAGGTCCAACAAGCATTCATAGTCTTCTCCAGCTGTCTTGGCAACATTAATTCTGTTGAAGCCAGTAGAATATATTCTGGCTTTGCATAGAATAATAAAAAAAGAAAAGAAAAGCAGAACTAAACTTATGGATGTTAATTAAGATAATGGGACAGAGAATTTGATGTGAAATAGTGTTGCATATTGTGATGTGATATCTTATTTGACCCATGTTTAGTTTTATAAAATAAGAACTTGCTTAGTGAGTTTTAAACCTTTTTATATAACAATATCTGAATAGTCTCACTTTAGAAAGAGTGCACATAGAAATACAAGCTTCTATACTACATTATTATATGTAATATATGGGTGAGTGTTAAGAATAGAGAATAAAAACATAGAAAACCAAAACGCAGTGATGTATATAGAATAAAGGCTGATTTTCCTCTTATGTAAAGTAGTTCAACTGGTCTCGTTCTCTCTTCCTATCATTCTTGTTACCTTAGTTCTCGGTTTCTATCTGTGAAAGATGGCTGCTACAGCTTTAAAAAAGTTGTTTTTGCAGTAATGGAGACTGAACCCAGGGCCTTTGCATTAAGCTGCATCCAGTCCTTTTTGTATTTTTTATTTTGAGACAGCCTCACTAAGTTACTAAGTTCTCTGGGCTGGGCTGGAATTTTCTTGGTTTTTCTTTAACATGTTTATGTATTTTTTCCACCAACAAATAGTTCCATGATCAAATTCAAGATAAAACATACTCATTTTTATAACTCCCCAATAGTGAACATAAGCCTTTCCAGAATATAAACTTAAATTGCTTTTATTTTTATTTAGGCAACAAGTGGAAATCTGTATGTAAGTCCATATACCAGAATTCTGTAGGTCATATCACATTGTCAAAAATTCAGCAAGTGGAATGATACAGTATCTCTTCTTTTCATATTTTATTCTGGAACCTTAATATGTTACCAATGTTAACTTGATTGGGTGTATTCTTGAAAAAGTATAATTCCACGTGGAAATTTTATTTTCTATAACATTCTTTCAATTGAAAATCTATCACTTTCATTTAACAAACTGTAAAAAATAATATGACTCAAGAGGGATTTTAATCCATAATACTCATTATACTATTAATTGGTCTAGAAGTGGGGGCTCCGGTTATCACATTTTATCTCTTAATGGCTCTGATGTGTTTTGCTTAAGGCACAAAAGTCCCCTTTATTCATTAAACTACATGCTTTAGAATCAGAAATTCCATTTATTTGGTTTTTTATTTCTCTTGATATAATGAGGAATAAAGTATGCATTGAACAAGAAAGCAGCTCTACAATTTTGGGGCCCAGGGAAGGAGGGGAAGGTCAAGTGGAACAAACATCTGCCCGTGGTTTGGTAGGTTGCAGGAAGTCTGCAAGTTAGCAAGGGGCTTCCTTTCTTCTCCCAAGAGTCTTCTCATTCAGAGCAAGGTAATTGCTTATTACTGTTTGCCATACACTCTTTGAATCCCTGCTGAGGTCGCTACAGATGGAGCAGGATGGCCTCTACCAAAGCTAGTCAGAGAAACTCCCAGGAGGGAGGCCAAGGTGTCATTTCCTGGGACTGAAAGGTCAGTGCTCCCCTTATTTATTCTTCCCCAGCAGGCTGCTCTGCAGGTCACCTGGCAAATGCACTTTTCTGCCTTAGATCCAGTGGCAGTGTACTCACAAATGACACTCTAAAATGGCATGTCACATGTAATTGTCTGTGTCACTTGCCAATCGATTTTGTGGGTGACCAGTCAGCTTCTTTGATTAGGGTGCAGAGTAAGTGCTACCAAGGTTACTGGTTGATTTCTCCTTTGTGTTTACATATTGGATCTCCTCCAGACCTGAGTTTTCAGATCCAAGGACAAGTGTCAATAGAAGTTGCAATAGTGTAGAAGGAAAATATAACATCTAAGGATTTCTGACAAGTGGGTGGAATATTGCAATCAGACGATTTGGACAGAGTGATAAAGTCAAGCAGGGAACATGTTTCCAGCCATTTTGCTGAATCTTATATCAGGAATAAACAAAACCAGTGAAGTAGGAGCCGGTAGGACAGGGATATTATTTTGATCAAAACGGGAATGAAGGCAAATGCCCAGTTATCAGACACATGGTATTAATACGGGCACTGAAACAGGTGAATCAAAAGCTTGCAGACGGTTTCATTATCACAGTCGAATCTGTGATGCTATAACACTTTTTCAGCACGCAGGCCTTGGCCTTTATGTGGGAATCAATGGTCCTTAGCTAAAAAAGGACAAGGAATTAGGTTACACCCAAATCACTCAGGCCAATGGAGCTGCAAATAGGTACTGTTAAGCCACAGGGAGATGGATGAGTAGATCAGAGATTTTCAAATGTGAGCATGTAACAGATCACCTGGAGGTTTTGTTAAACTTCGAATATTGAGCCCCATCCCACAGAGTTTCTGGTTTAGTGGTCCTGGAAAAATCTGTGTTTCTAATATATGTCCAGATGATGCTGATACTCTTGTTACAGTGCCTGTACATTGATTATCACTGAGGTAGATCAGTTCAATTTCTTCATTACTGGAGCAACTGAAGATCCCAAGCTGGCTTCTGCTTCAAAGAAGCAAATCATACTCATGTGTTTTTCTCCCCTCCTACCTGAGATGATCATAAAATGAAGTAAAAGGAACAGCCCCAAATCGGAAGAGAATCTCAAATTTCTAGAAGATATGTATGCCCTCCAAGAAAGAAGATGTATGTCTGTTGATGGACAAAACAAAATAGAAAATAGCAGGCTAGGAAATGTAGGAGAGCTCTGCAGCTGAGAGAGTTGATTTTCCAAGATAATCATTAGAAAGTTCCAGGCTTAAAGTTAGCAGGAACAATGGAAACTGGAAGGGTACTTAAAAATGGGGTGGAGTGTGTGCAGAGGTGATTACATGAAATGTTACCCACAGGATGATTGTACCAATTCTCATAACACCTGTCCCTTACAGTGCTTGGTCAGGCAGGATAAAATTGACATTGTAGACAAGTAATTGATTTTAATGATGAAAGCATAACCAAAGACCACAGTATATTTGACAAAAACAGCAATAGATACAAGAGATAACAGAGATGAGACAAATTGATGCTAGGAGGAATGGAGTTCTAGAAATAGAATAAAACAAAGAAATCTGTAGTTGGTATTCTCAGAGTGATGAAAATATATTGACTACAACACAAAAACAGAAAAATATGGAAAGGAAAATTAACCAAAAAGAGTTCTTGGGGATTAAAAATGTGATTGCCGATGGATAGTTTCAAATAGATGTTTTAGAAGATCAAGTCAAGGAGAAAATGTGAGAAAAGTAACAGCACAATGATCCACTTGGCTAATAGGAGTTCTGGAAAGAGAATAGAAAATGAAGAGGAGGAAATAAAGATACATCGGAGGTACATTTCCTAAAGGTGAAAAAAAATTTTTTTCACTGTATTGAAGGGATCTAAAGAATATTGAGTAAATGAACGGACAAAGACAAAACCAGGCACGTAAAACTGCAGGATGCAGTAGATAAAAGAAGATCATAGAGTCTTTTTAGGGAAGGGTCATAAGTTTACCTACAAAAATATGGAAGCAGATTTCTCTTTAGTAATCTAGAAATAAGAGAAAATGGAGAGGTAGATGAACAGGGAAAATCATTTTGTGTGTAAAAGGTTATACTCTGCCAAGCAGACTAAAATTAATTCTACCCAAAATTGGAAGGAATACAGAGTGAGTGTGAGATAAATTTTCTAGAGACTTGGGAAGATAATTTCCAGAAAATATTAAATCTCTTACAAATTGTTTGTGGGGAGTAGGACTGATTAATGTATATGCATGTGGCAAAAGGTAGGAAGAATTTTTTTTTATTATATGGCCTTCAGATTATGTTAGTTTTACTAAGTGCATGCATTACTTCTCCAAATTATAAAGGAAGAAACAAAATCCAAAAGTTCTTTGTCACTGAAAGGGGGCTGCAGCTTTAAGATAACATGCATGATGAACACACAATTTTTATGACTTCTTCCATTAAGGAAACATTGGCTGAAATAGCTGCCTGTTGTAGAAAAATATCTTAAGAATTACAGTGCAGAACTAGCTGTTTATATCAGCAACAACAGTCTTTTCCCTAGCTCTATTAAACTCAGCTGCTTAGCAATATGGGAAATCAGGAGTCAAATTAAAGAGAGGTACTTTCTTTTCATCCCGTAAAATGTAGTTTCAAAGCTTAGTATAATTTTGAGAACTCAAAAAAGATACAAATGTGAAAATATTCCAATACTGAGTGTCAGTACTTACAGGAAAACCACAAATCAATAAATTAGCTTTAAAAAAATATGGCAAATAAGGGAAATTCTCACTGTAAGATCAAATTGTATATATTCAGAGAGACAGAGCATTCTTGCTCAGTAATTAGCATGGTTTCAGAACAAGCAAGAACTCTTGAATCTAATTTGTCTCTGTGAAAGAGATAGCTTTGGCGAATGAAAGAGGTGATAATAATCGCAGTTGACTGAAGGGACGCTCATAGAAATGGATAATACTGTGTTTCCTACATGACTGTAAACTGGTACCCATTTTTCTGAAGAATAGAACTCAGATTGAGATTTAGCAGTGCACCATAATCCTCAACCCTAGAGAATTTAAGTGGGATCGTTTAATAGCAAGTTTAGTGATAAGTTGTTTGATGCTATCATGAGTGATGGAGTGAGGAATATTCCTTAAAATAGCAACTGATAAACCGAGCAGAGGGTGAGAGTGAGCAGAAACCTCAGACCAGATCTATAGGTAACTCTGTTCATTGGGTAGTTCTGTTCTAACTGACCAGTTTGACTCAATTGGGTTATTTACATATTAAATGGATAACTGTTATGTTCAATTGGCACATGTAAGCGCAGCTATCAAGATTTAAAGTCAGGCTGGTAGATGGGAGGAGTACTTGGAGGAAAAGCTAACTAAGGGAAGGAAAAAAAATGGGCCCGGAGAGGCAGATCAGGAACATCTGTCTAGATACATGGAAAAAAGGAGGCAATTTTTGGAACTGCAACAAGTAACAAACTGGGCAGTAGCCTTAGCACACCTATCATGTGCCTGATTGTTTGCTGGGCAATTCTTGATTTATAAAGCATAAGGGATGGCAAGGACATCAGTCTGGTGTCCTGTGAGGAGAGAATGAAGAAAGGGAAATTCTATAAAATAAATAAAACAACTCCTGAACAAGATTTAAAACTGGTTTTCACGAATAGGATGGAATTTTCCATAGAACATGGTCCTTTTCTACTGAGTACAGAATAGCAGGAAATAGTTAAGATTGAGGAAGAAGCTCTTGTTGTTATTGCTGACATATAATAAACATCAGTTGAGGCTCTTCTGATGTTTGAACAATATGGCAGACAACATTCCCAAAAACAGTTAATTCAGGGTTGCCTGGAAACAAATTGGTAATTTTGTTTGTGATTATATTAGGGTTCTCCAGATAAAGAGTAAAAATGAATATATATATACATATATATATATGTATATATATATATGTAATAAAATACGGAGATAGAAGGAATTGGATCCTGAAATTACAGAGGCAGACATGTCCCAAGATCGGTGATTAATAATCTGAAAACCCAGGACAGTAAGTGGTGTCGTTCAGTCCACATGCTGGCAGGCCTGAGATCCAGAAAGAGTCAGTGTTTCAGTTTGGGCTTTGAAGGTAGAAAAGAACCGGTATCCCAGCTCGAAGCAGTCAGGCAGCAGCGGTTTCCACTTAGGCGTTTTGTTCTATTCGGGTCTTCAACTGATTGGATGAGGCTTACTCACATTAATAATATTTTCTGGTTATTCAGATGCAATATTAAGACAGGGTAACTATTGAAAATAGCAATTGATATTTCTATTAGGAAATATTGGAAATAATTAAAGTTACACCTACACAATAATGCTTCATAAAACATTTTATGACACATAAAGCTTCAGACAAATGTTAGTGTCATATAATGATGTTAAGAAAGTAGATCAACTTATTTTCTGGCTCAAGGTACAGATTTTGAAGTCATCTACAGACATGTTAATGCAAAGAGCAAGTCAATAACAACAAAAAATGAACACAGAGTGATAGAGAATGATATAAAATCAATCATAACATTAAATATGAATAAAAAAGGTTAACAGCTATATTAAAATGAAATCAAAAGAATAATGTGCTTTTACACACAAAAATAATTGGATCATCTAAGGTCTACATATTAAAGCAGAATATGAGGCTTTTTTTTATATAAAGCAAACTTTACAAATTTATTTTTATTTTTACCAAGAACATCTATTGGTACATTGTATACATAATGATCTTATTTATCATGGTTATTTTGTACCTGTGGTTGAGATGTCTTGGTTTTCCCCTTCTCCCCCACCCCTCCCTTCCATTCCCCCACCCTTCCCTATTCGCAGCGGGTTTATTTACATTTTTCCATGTGGTTTTTCTACACAATGGAGTACTACTCTGCCACAAAAAGGGTAAACTAGAGACATTTGTAGGTAAATGGATGCACCTTGAGAACATACTCTTAAATGAAATAAGTCAGACACTCATGAGTACACATCAAATTGTTTCTCTGGTATGGAAACCATAAGTGTAAATAAGGACAAAGAGGTGTAATAGATATTGTATAAAAGGAAGGTAATATTCAAAAGAGAGGAGAACTAGAAAGGGAGGAGGGGGAAAAGAAGGAAGGGTAAAAGAAAAAGGAGAAAGGGAAAAATATAAAGCAAACTTTACAAGCAAATTGGCTATCATGGTAAAAGGTAAATTTAGCAACCAAAGTAAAAATATTGAATTCATGTGTAATAATTACAGTACCACAAACACGTAAAAGCCAAACCGAAATATCCAGCTGCTATGTGGATGGAATTCTGATTGTCATTAGAGCACTTGACTCGGCTCACATTCCACTTTCCTCTTTGATTTTCATATTTTTTAGTGGCTTTCCTGTAATTTGACTTTACGCCTGAAAATCCACCTCAGCATAGTATTACTCCTTCGGTCTAATCCTAGTTCCCAAGAACCTTTGCTCATATTTGGTCTCTATATCTACTCTCATAACAGGACAAACTAAGAAAACAAAGACTTGAACTAGAAGTCACACTAATTTACAATGCAAAAAAGAAGAAAATCTTAGGGAAGAGAATAATTTATTTTTAAGTATACATAAATTTTATGTAGAAAATCACATAGGTAGACACAAAGACACTAATGTTTTCAAAACTAGTAAACATTTTAAAAGTTGTACAATGAGACATCCACGTGGAAATAGACTATTCTACAGATAACTTCTGGATGAGGAAGGAAATCCATTATATTAATAGCCACAAAAATGAAAATGTAATGTCAAAATTAATGTGCTTCTGCCTAAACAGGAGTTAATTTTTTCCTCTCCGAACATGCATAGCAATATAAAATAAGAAATAAAAGAAAATCTCAGCATATGTCACTGAGATAAACACAGTGAAACACAGTGAAGTAAAACAAAAGAAGAAAATTAGGGAGAAGATGGTAAATTAAATTTTTAACTCACCGAGCTTGAAGCACCTGTTGGACATCCTGTTTGCAGATGCCTAGTGGGAGGTTGGCTATTAATTCATGAACTTTTTTTGAAAGGTTCTTTGTGTCAGGGACTGAATACAAAATGATTTGTAACCTCAAAAATATTATGTAATGTGGGTTACAAGCAATAGACAGGTATAAATAATGCAATGCTAAAAAATGACATTATGTATAGAGGTCTGCAGCTTGTAGTGAATAGTGAGAGAAATTTGCGAAGTGGCATCAGGCCTGTAGGCATTCATCTAGCTTTAGAAATTGCCTTGACATCTGTTAATCATTAATGTGCAGTGTCTACAGAGTCTGTGGCAAATGAGTCTATTAGAAATGCTCAAATTAGCCAATCTGTTTAGAAGGGGATTTTACAATTCATCTGTTTGCTCTAACATTAACAGATCTCTGCCTATTGTCTAAGGGTCTGAGGTAATTTATAGCCCTGGAGAGAGGTGACTGTCACAGCTAAGAAAGTTTCAAAGATTCCTATATGGTCTTAGTTCGGATTCTTCCAAATCAGACCCCAAGTCAGGGCTGTACATAAATGTATCTTATTTGGAAGATACTTTCTATAACATGGAAATTATGTGTTACTTAATAAGTTGGTAGAATTTATATGCACGTAATCTGGAGGGGCTGGATGTTTTGGGGGTAGATATTTGACAAATTTAATTGTTCTATAGTTATTAGTTTTAAAGAATTGTAGTCGGATTACAATATTTTCAGATTTCTCTAATTTGAGATTTTATTTACATTTTAAATTAATTGAGCCAATGATGTATAAATATTGTCAACTATATCCTAGGTATAGGATTATCCTAAGCAGATAATTGACTTCCTTTGAAGAAACTTTCTCTCTTATAAATATACTTTATTTTATCTTTTCTTTGCAAGAGGCTATTGCCAGAATTTCTAATGTTATATCTGATGACTGTTATTTTAAATGGCAATTCTAGAAGTCTGTTTTTAGGGTTTTTGTCATTTGTTAATTTTATATACAATCTGTGGATATTTGATTTTTAGTTTAATAATAGATATTTTCTTGGATAATATTTTGGCTTCTACTGAGATAATTATGTGATACTTTACATTTTAGTGTGTGACAAACTATAACGATAAACCATAAAGAA
The DNA here is from genome assembly GCA_004026905.1 of Hystrix cristata. Classification (NCBI taxonomy): domain Eukaryota; kingdom Metazoa; phylum Chordata; class Mammalia; order Rodentia; family Hystricidae; genus Hystrix; species Hystrix cristata. The sequence continues at coordinate 16,990 of PVJO010015615.1, forward strand.
CGACCTAGTTCATTAATATATTAATTCAGCAAATGTTTGCTGAGATCTGTTGTCAGCACTAGTGGAGATGTACCAGTAAACAAAGCAGATGAAGTCATTGCTCTCATTCAGCTTGATTTTCACTGAGATGCTAAAATGGAAAATGATTCTAACGTACTTTGTGTGCTAAAATTGTATTTAAGAATTCTAGATCCATAGAAGGAAAGAAAATGGTTAGCAGTGGATCTATACCTTGGATCCTTTCACCTTGAGGGGTATTTGAATTGGTTTTGATCTCAGTCAGACTTCTTTATTCTAATAGAATTCACTAGCTAAAAGGCAAAAACTTTCAGTACATATCAAAGGAGCCCTTTTCTCAGGGTATACTTGATCTGTTTGGTTGTGTATTGTAAATAACCCTTCAGTTAATGGATTATTGAGCTAACTGGAGAATGGAAGTTTGTCACTTAGGCCTTTTGTCTAGATATGAAAATGATAGACCCCAAACTAGTAGATTTCATGGGCTAACCTTTACCATTCACAACTAGTCTTAATTTACATCCTCCAATGGACAGGAGATTAGAAAGCTACAGCTCAGGGATTCGGGGCATCCCAGATGTAAATGTAATGTTTGATGAGGCTCATGTTGAGTATCTTTTGCTAACCATTGGCAAACTATGAATAGGAGTATTCTGGAGTAGGAAATGTATGGGCTACAAAGTGAATTCACACATATTCATTTCACACTGCTGTATTCATGAAAGACATCCTGAAGATAAAATGAGCAAAGAATCTACTCGCAATAGCTTTAAAAGGATTTTGGGATGTAACTCAGTAATATGGAACTTACTATGGGAGGTAAAACACTATGAAAGAATGGAGAAAAACATTTACAAATAAGGTAGTGTACCATTAATTCTAGGTGAGATGAAAATATTCTAAGCTATTTTATGGATGCTGTAACTTGATAATTCCCAAATTTTAAAATAAATGATAACAATTTCCACCCGGAATAACACATGGCTAACACTAATAAATATTTTAAAAAACAAAAATGTATTGATGATGGGTGGCTCCATCAGATTTAATAAATGTATTCAAACTTCAAAATGTATTCTAAATAGACAATTACAAGAACTGACCACTACTGAATTAGATGTAAGACCACTGAATAGCACAGTGGAATAGGGCTTCCTGAAATGAAAAATATTCAAATTATGATTTATCCAGGTCAGGGAAAGATTCTGAACTGGGACAAGAATTGCAGTTCCTGTCATGACTGTCATACATTAATGTAACTTTGGGCCTTTTATTTCATTTTTCTGAATCATTTAACTTTCTTATTTGTAAAATACATTTTGCTTTATCACAAAAAGCTATCAGTATTATATGACATTGTGTGTTGTTTAATAAAGCATGTGTAAATAATATTATTTATATATATCTACAACTTAAAAGAATTATATATGTAAAAATGAGAAGTAACTGAACCATAGGAGGAAGGACACAAATTTAACACATCTGGTTGAGAAAACTGGAAGCCAATATTGAGACTCACCTAATATAAACTCAAGACAAACCTCAAATCATAAATTGGAATAAAGTGTAATTTCAACAAAAATCTTAACACGAAAGAAATGGTAGAAAATGTCCTATTTCCATGTTACTAAGAGAAGAAATGCATGTTTGATTATTAAAGAAATGTAGAGTTTGATTACAGATCAACTTAAACATATTGCAATTTAAAACATAACAAACACAAAGTGGAAGAAACAAAACAGGATGGGGCAAACAAAATGGTGGGGGAAACACCTATTAAATTGTCTTACTGTTCAAATACACACACACACACACACACACACACACACACACACACACACACAACTTTCATGAAATTCTTCCTGTTGATAAATGGATGGATGTGACTAGCCAATTGACATGTGAAGATGTCATCCCATTTTAAAAAATGTTCCACTTTATTAGTAGTTACCATCCAAATTGAAATCATTCTGGAACATCATATACACATTAAATTTAATGTGTATATAGTTAATTTAACTATCAGAAGAAAAAATACTGATATAACCAGTGTTAGTAAAGCATTGGAAAACATCCTGCATTTAAACGATCAAAAGATGTGCATTTCTTAATATTTTAATTTCTTTGAAGTCAGGATATCTCTTATGATGGGGGCATCTTAACACACAGAGTCACCAAGGAATTAGCAATATTTTAAACTTTCTAACTGGTATAGAAAGCAATAGTGTGCCTCATGACTGATGGTGACTTAACTGTAACTATATACAGTGGCATTAATACCTGCGCTTTACACTCATTTCAGTTTGTGAGAGCAGCCTGAGAAACCAATGCAAAATCATATGGTATACATAATATTGGAAATGTATTCGGATGAAAAGCATCCAATAGTTTAGGAAAGACAAAATAATCTATGGCACATCAGCAAAGAGAATGATGCACAAACACTAAAATAATAAACATGTAGATAATATTGGAAATGTGCTTATTAAACATTCAAAATAAAACACTATCAAAATTATATAAACATTGTTAAAACCATCAAAAGTAGTTTATATATAAGAAGTTTAGAATTGAATAAAAAATGTATTGTCTGTAAGCTCTTTTTTTCTTTCAAGTCAATTGAGTTCATAACAAATCACTTTTACCAGATAGCTCTAGGGAAGCAAATGCTATTTATTGTAGTATATCCATAGAGATATTTATTTTTTTAATCTGGAAAAAGCATTACTTAAATCTTTCTGTGTGTCTCTGGAGAACCAATATTCAATTTGGAAACTAATAGAGAAACAAATCTCAAACCTTAAATCATGTTGCAGAATGCTATGTGCTACTAACATAACTTTTGTCCTTTGCTTTGGATTTGGAAGAAATCTAAATTATTTCTTTGATTAAGTAATTATGCTTGAGCTTTTTGTTCTTTCTTGATGTAGCTAGGACTAAAAACCTGTGTTTTCACAGTCTATTTTTATATCTGAGCCAAATAGCAAAATTTACCATTTTCTGAGGGTTTTTTCGGGGTAGGGAGGATGGATTCTGGGGATTGAACTCAGGCTCTCGCGCTTGCTAGGCAAGCGCTCTAACCACTGAGCCAAATCCCCAGCCCCTCTGAGGCATTTTTAGTGCCATGATTTAGAGTCCTAGTGGATTTTCCAGAATCATCCTTCGTGATTATTTCCATGTCTGAAGTACCATATGTCAGAGATAATTTGGCTGAAGTAATTGTCAAATTCTGATAACAATTATGCTGACAAAAGCTTTTATTGAACTGGGCTTATTATCTAGAGATAGTTCATAATGAGATGAATTATTTGCCCACGTAAAGTGGGTAGTTTCCAGAAATAAGATTTTAAAAATAGTTGCATGATTAGAGCAGGAGAATTTTATTGTATGACATTGTGATGTTTTAATAAACAATGCTGATTTGTTTTTAAGTCATGTACATATGTGCATATATATACATACACATATATTTGTATGCAGATGCGATAATATGATGAATGTCTAATTATTAAGAATTCATTACGATAAGAGACACATTGCTATTAATACTCCCCCTTGCTTTGAGCACACTTATCTCCTCATTCTTGCCACTCTGTGAAGTAGTTCTGGAAGTTCTCTTTCACGTTTATCTTTAGTTGCACTGTTGTAGCTGCCTTCATGTCCCGAATTGATTCTAAACATTTACTTTTCACCGTCATTTTGACCTTGGGGAAAAGCCAGAGTTGCAAGTCACCAGATCTGGTAGATGAGGATGCACCACAGTGTTTTTACAACCCTACTTTTCTGTTGGGCGGCACTTGGCAGCAGAATTCACCATGTTTTTAAATCACACCCTATAAAGATATTCATGAGAGAAGACTTCGGGAACTGCTCCAGAAAGTGGCCATAGGGCAGCGAGTGGCTACATTGCCAACAGCTTCTTCCTCAGGAGGATTTTGTCAGTCTTGCAAAATGGCCCACTCTCCAAAGCTTTGTCGTGGCCGGCACTGGAGTTGAGCAGTGGCCTTACTTATTCTAGCTACCAGTACATCTGCGTTTCACCCGGTTTTCAAGTCACTCAAGTTGTATTCCTGTGATTGGTCCCCATACCTCCCCATGCAGCCTCATACCTGCTGACCTGGGTCATTATCTCAGAGTGGCCTGTGCATGCTGCTTGCCTCTAACCTGCCCTGGGGGACCTCTGCATGTCATTTCTAATGAACAAGTTTTCAGTCTCTAATTGTCTAATAAATATTTTTTGGAATGAGTTAATGAAAGTTTCATACCATGTAAATAGAAATAATGAAAAAGTTACAGCCGATATATGTGTATGTGAAGAGGATATATATATATATATGTATATATCATTACATATGTTACCTATATGCATTTATTTTCTAGTAAATCTGTTATCTTAGTTTCACACATTTAGGCACTATAATTTATTTGAAGAAGCTAGCTAGCATTTATTCTCTCCTTGTATGTGAACATGACAGTATGTCTCATGTGGAGAACAAATGACCCATATAAAATTTAGAATTAAACTTACTTCTTTGATGGCAACACAAGAAATGCTTTGTCTTCTTAGGGTATTGTGTAACAGTGTGAGTTTCAGGCAGTTTTAATCTTGACAAGATTGTGATTGTGACAGCTCTGTACAGGGAGGTAACTGTGATTTTGGTTATGTGCAAATAAGGATATCTGCAGTGTGTTAGTTAAGGTGATGCCAGCTGCTTGAAGAGAAACTTCCAGATCTCAGTCCCTTAACACAATAAAAATGTGTTTCTCCTTCACAGTGTTCCTCATTAGCAGGTGGTTTTACTCTTGGTGATGTTTTGGGTGCGTGGAGTCCCATCTTGTGCTGCATTGCCTTCTGAATTTAGCCTCCAGGGCCACGCAGTAGAGGGAATGGGGCATGGAGGATCAGGTGTGGGGTAGCTTTTGTGGGCCAAGCTTGGAGGCGGCATGTATCTCTTCTGTTCATATTTTTTTGAATCAAAGTTAGTCGATGGCCAAATCTACCTACAAGTACAGCTGAGAAATATAGTCTACTTGGATGTCTAGGAAGAAGAAGAAATATATGTGGTTGTTAACTAGCAGGTTCTTTACGACATAGCAGCACACCTTTCCAATTCAAGCCCAGGGTAAACCATCAATTCTTCAGCCACTGCAAAGAGAATCAAAATTTAAATGCAGACTTCTGGATTGGCTAGACTACTCCCTCATATCCCCAAATCATGTGATTGCATGACAGAAATCGAAGTTGGTACCTTACTGGAAAGTAGCATGAGAGACAAGCAGAGCTCTTTTGGAATTTTTTCTGTAAGTGCCTTGAGCTGCTCTGTGAAAATGCTTTGCTGTTCACTCAGCCCAGATAATGCCACAAAATCATGGAAATCTAGAGCCTCAAATGTTCATGTTCACTGCAAGAACACCAGTGAGACTGCCCAGGCAATCAAGTTTCTGAATATCTGAAAGGCTACAAGGTACTGTATCTGAACGACATCACTTTAAAGTAGTGATGTGTGCCATCTTGTGTTACAATGCTGGGGTTGGCAAGGTTGTTCAAGTCAAACAGTGGGGCTGACACAGGGTTAACAGCCCAAAAAGAGTGCTGATTTTTTTTTCTTTTTTCTTTTGGTGCTGGGGATCAAGCACCAAAAAGAGTGCTGATTTTTTTTTTTTCTTTTTGTGCTTGCTAGGCAAGGCCCTAACCACTGAGCTAAGTCCCTGGCCCCTGAATTTTTGATATATCTCTTAAAAAATGCAGTTCAGTACTACTGAACTTAAGGGTTTAGATGTAGATTCTGGTCATAGAACAAAATATCCCAGATATGCTGCCATATGCTCACTTTGACAGCACATATACTAACATATGCTGCCATACTTAGAGATCTAATGGTCAGAGTAACCAATATGTGAGTTCCCCATGCCACACTGATACAATCTTTACTGAAAAAGGAAAAAAAATATAAGTGGAAAAATACAGTACTTGGAAACTCAGGCTTCCAGGAAATAGACATTGATTGAAAAGCGCAATAGAATTTCTCTGTCTCATACCAAGTACCTGAGAAGCAATTCTTCCCAACTTGGATCAAGAGAGCAGTCCTCTGTTAATTGATATTGAGCCAGGGTTTCTTTTATACAGTGGTTGCTTTTAGCTTACTGCCTATCTTTGAATTGTCTCGTTGCCCTCCAGGACCCTTTTAAATTTCAACATATCATGGTTAAGTTTTTAATTGCCTATCATCAATTTATTTCTCTTTATTGTCTTGTAAACATGGTTGTTTTATGTATATGGAAAAAAATCAACACAGCATACTTTAGTGATAAAAGGAAATTACTAGTAGGCTTTTTAAAGGCATGGAAGTAAATATAAATGCATTTTAAAGTTGGATGATGTTAAATGAGGGGGAAATTGCTTTATAGGCCATTGGCCAGGACCTTGCGATTTGATTAATATCTCACATTATTACTGTGAAGCAATCATTACATATAGGCCTGATTTAATGGGATTTAGCTTTCTAGAAGAATGACCATGTAATTCCCCATGTGCAATACAAAGTTTTATGAAACCTGAATCATTGTGTAACATCAAGATTTTTGCGCATCTTTGCTTACAGTAGATGGAACTTCTTTTGGCTTCCCAATATTCACATCAAAATGATTCTTATATGATGTAAAGTCAAAGTAGAAACGCTATAAGAGCTTCAGTGTGGTTGTAATGGTAACAAAACAGATTTAGTTTTTGGATTAACTAATGGGAAAGTGTCTCGTTTGGTGTCCTCAATTCTGAGACGCACACAAATAGCAAGAAATGGTAGGATTGGAGAGAGGGAGGGCATGCGCACAAGCAAAAGCTCCTACACTACGTGGCTTCCTTTTTATTCCTTGGCCCTAATAAAAAGTGGCTATTTCTTCAGAAATGAGCCAAGAAAGAATGGAGGAGCATTGCAATTCTAAACATTTTCCTTACTGAGAATATTGATTTAGAGTAAACATGAAATTTCAGAAGCTCTTCCTGTCAAAAATACCTAAAGAAGTCCTTCGATTGGAGGATTAAGCAGGCTGATTAATCAAGTTACACCTACTCTTTCTCAAGTGAATCTCTGAATTTGGAGTTCCTGAATCATGGAATCTATAGGAATATTGATGACATATTGGTTAGGTTCTTTTAAATAAGGAATGCTCATGTGATATGGAAAGTCCTAGCTAGCAGTTAGAAAAACACAGCAGATAAAGGGAAAAATGTAAAACACTGAATATCTGGAAAATATTTTACTACTTGTCTTAGTCATTTTCCTCCCCAGTAGTGAGAAACCATGGGGGAGATGCTATGCTGGACTTAATTTTAACTGATGGCTTAATTTTAACTGATGGTTGTTGATATGCAGGGGATGGAAAATTGAGAGAAGAAAACTTACCATGGCATCTAAAAATTCATCAGCACAGTTAGACAAGGAGAGATTATTTCCAAATATCAACAAAACAAAACAAAACAAAACTGTGTCTAACTCATACAGAAATTTGAAAGAAGAATATATATAAAAGAAATGGAGTGACTTTTGGAAATGAATTTCCAATTTGATGATTGCGAATGATCCCTTCTAGGAGGAAAAGGGCCCAGGGACATTTTAAGAAGTTAATGTGGATGCTTTTAAATTTTGTCCAGTGAGTGGAATTTTAAAGATTGTATTCATGAAAACATTTGTATATTAATCACAAAGTTTCAGAAAAGTTGCAATTTCAGGACTAACATTTTTTTCTGGAGTCCTTTTAGAGTAAATTGCTAGCATGATGTCCTATCATCTTTGAATACTTTAGCATGTATTTCCTAAAATAATGACACTTTTCTTCATATTCATTATAAAACTATCAATATAGTGAAATTAAAAGCCAATACATTAATATAATTTAATTCACATACTCCATTCAAATTTCACCAAGATTCCCAATGGTATATTTAGGGCAAAATTTTTACTTCTAAATCATGCAGTTAGTTTAATTGTCATGTGTTTTTCTTTCATCTGATGAGCTTAGAGTACAAGGACATTTTATACAAGGTAAAAGAATACAAAACCAAAGACAAATTCACCAGAGTGATATGATCCCAAAAAGGATTGTGACAATGAAAAAAAAAATCCAGAAACACAAGTCGCAGTTATCTTCTATGCAACATAAAGAAGGAATTTAGGAATATAATGTGGTAATGTAGCATGGAGAAAAGAAAGTTATGTAACCTCATGAATTAAAAATTTAAAGTTCAGATATGAGATGATCATTAGAGCTTATTTTCTGATGTCAAGTGATTCAACATTGTCCAGATGAATTACCTCTGAGAAACTGTCAGAACCTGCATATGCATGTATACCATAACTATTTGCATATTTGAACTATGGAAATGACAGAAAAGCTAACTAAAATTCCCAATTCTTGAATCAGCATCAACCTGGAGGAAGATTCTAGTGGAATGCTACAGAACTATGTCTACAGGACTAAACTATTCAACATCCTTCTCAGTTATTTGCTGGAGAACATATTTATCAAATTGTATTATTTTGTGACATTGGGGATCAAACCCAGGCTAAGCAAGTGCTAAGCATGCGCTTTACCACTGAGTGACACACCTAGCTTTACTTATCAGATTATTAACTCTGGGATAGAAGCTGCACTGGCTGAAAAATGAAAACACAAAACTATTTGGGCAGGATGTAAGTGTCAAAATTAAAATAAAATATAATAGGAGATATAGCCAACTGATTCTTCAAGAAGGTTTCAAAGGCAACTCAATGGAAAAAGTATAGTTTTTCCAATGAGTGGTACAAGGACAACTCGTCATCCATTTGCAGAAAATAAAACCTAGACAAAAATCTTATACCTTACACAATCATCTCAAAATGTGTTATAGACATAAATATCAAATGTGAAACTATAAGGCATGTAGGTGAAAACATAGGATAAAATCTATGTGACTTTGTTTGATGATACATTTTTAGATACAACAACCAAAGGAATCTCCATGAAAGAAAAATAGAGACGGCTTCAACTTTTTAAAAATGAAAAACCACCTCAGTGACAATGCAGTGTCAGTGGTACTGTTAAGAGAATGAAAAGACCCATGACCAACTGGAAAAGTACGTGGAAATTACATTTCAGATAAATGACTTGTATTCACAATATATGAAGAACTCTTAGAACTCTTTGATAAGAAAAATTTCAATTAAAAATGGAAAACTGACTTGAGCAGATATTTCACTGAAGATAGCTGAGATGGCAGATAAGCATATGAAAAATGCTCAACATCATTTGCATTATGGAATACAAATTAAACTCACAATAAAAATCTACAAAAGCAGCAAAAATCCAAAAGCCTGATACTTATTGCTGGTGAAGATGTGGAAGAACATCTCTATGAATAATTTCAGTAATTTACTGCTTGTGGGAATCCGAAATGGTACAACAATTTTAGAAGACAACTGAGTCTTGACATACAATCTAGTGAACATATTCCTAGGTGAGTCCCCAACTAATTTGAAAATTTATATGCACAAAATCGAAACGTGAATATTTATACGGACTTTACCCACAATTTCCAAAAGCTGGAAGCAACCAAGATGTCCTTCAATAGCCGAATGGAGTCAGGTGTGGTAGTGCACACCTGTAATCCCAGCACTCTGGGAGGCTGAGGCAGGGTTGCAAGTTTCAGCCTAGTCTGGACAATTTAGTGGCTTAGTGATACTCTGTCTCAAAATTTTAAAAAGGACTGGGGATGTAGCTCAGTGCAAGTGCCTATGGCTCAGTCCCCAGTACTGAAAAAGCAGTGACTGGATAAACAAACTGTGATGTTTCCTGAAGGGAAACAGATAAGTGATTCTAATATTATTGTACATGTATACTAGAATTGAACAATTAAGTAAATCAATGGGAAATGTTGGAAACCAGGTTTCTCACTGTTGGAGTGGAAGACTATAGACTAGTGAAAGCTTAACGTGGCAGTGGAGTCATCAGTAAGAAATCACACACACACACACACACACACACACACACACACACACACACTAATGCATTTAGACAGATATGTGTACCATACAGACATATTTCCTTTCTTCATTAGCCGAATGGGCCTGGGAGCTATAATACCCTCATAGAAATTACCACATCCAGTCTATACCTTTTTAGTTTCAAATACCATTCTCCAATGAAAGGATCCAGCACTCTTTGGAGAAATGGCTAATTCTAAGGCAGAAATTGATAATGTACAAACTGAGCCTGAATATTTTGTACTGCCAGAAAGGAAGTGCTAAAAAAAAAATACCAAAGAAAGCAAACAGGTCGAAACTGCAGGCATGATGGATATATGTCATAAGGACACAGGAGATAACTGAAAGAACCCTCAATGGCCAAAAGTGAGACAATTTGAGCAACAAAATATCACAATATTATACGGTAGCCTGAAATATAAAACATCTGTGGGTCTAAAACAATAACAAATGATTGAATAAATAAATGAGGAAAAGAGGATAATCTCTGCTCTAGGAATTCCAAATAATTCATGTAGCGAGTCCCCCATCAAGGAGGTGGAGCTTAAGTCCCTGCTCCTTAGAGTGGTTCGTGCATTGCGATTTCTTCCCAATGAAAAGAGTGAGGGAAAACAGTAACATTACAGTGGAAAACCTGACACACGTTGCCTCAGCTAGGTGATCAAGGTTAACCTCGCAAGTGATAGGTCGCACTAATAACATATAATCTTGCTAGGATTGGATGAGAAGGGCACTTTAGCTCTGCAGTCTTCCTCCCAGGAACCATCACTCCAGTTTAAACTCCAGTGAAATATGAGACAACCCCCGCTGAGAGAATCCTGCAAAATAGCTGACCAGAACTCATCCAGCTAGTCAAGGGGATGAGAAACAAAGTCGGAGAAACTGGCACAATGTATATTTGCCAAAAAGACATAACAAGTAAATATAAGGTATTCTGAATGGAATCCTGGGATGGCAAAAGTATGTTATGGAAAAATGGAAGAAATTTGAACTAAGTGTGAAGTTTAATATTTATGTGTCCATATTATTTTACTAATTATAACAAATGTACTATACTAGTGTAAGAAGTTAATGATAGAGGAGATTGGATGTGGTATATGGGATCTCTCTGTACTATCTTTGTACCTTTTCTCTAAAAATATTCTAAACTTTTAAAAGCTTCATTAAAAATATAACCGGCCGGGGGTCTGGGGATTTAGCTCAATGATTAGAGTGCTTGCCTTGTAAGCACAAGGGCCTGAGTTCGATCCCCGGCACCACCAAAAAAAAAAAAAAAATTGAAAAAAAAAAATATAACCGGCCTGTGGTATAAGTGCTCATCCTCTCTCACTGAGTCTGTTATGAAGTCTTCTATTCAGTCTTGCTGCTCTTGCTCCTGTCTGTCTTCACTGTATGGCCAGAGAAACTTTTTGAGAAAGTGTAAATCAGATCACATCACTCTCCTACCTAAAACCCTAAAATAGCCCTCCATAATACCTGAAATAAAGTCTTAATCCCTGACCATTGTATACAAAGCCCTACACGATTCGGTTGCTTATTTCCTACTGCTCATCTCCTACCATCTGTATGTTTTCATTTTCCTGGCCAGAATGGCCTCTTGTTCCTCAGGTATTCCAACCACAGAATATAACATATGTAAATGTTTTGCCTAGAAAACTCTCTTTCCTGTATTTGCACCACTGGTTCCATATACCGTCAGATGTCTGTTCAAACGCTGTCTCCTACGAGAGATTTCCTTTTGTATCTTGATTTATTGTGACTATTCCTTATCCCCTTTTATTTCTTTGCCCTGCTTCATTTTTAATAGCACTTATTACTAATTAATATAATACTTATGTATTTTCTTGTCACTTTTTTCTACTAATACATTTTTATTTTAAAACTATCTCAAGCTGTTTTACAAATTGCATGTTCATACGGGCTGGTCTTTGGCTTGTTTTGTTCATTCTATACCCCTGTTTTCAGTAGTAATCTGGGCGATAAGTTAGTGAATTCATAGGTTACAAATGTAGATGTTTTAATCAAATGTAAGTTCTCTGTTTAAGCCAAGAGTTGAGTTCTCAGACTGCTGACATGTATTTAGATTCCTTTAACAGAAATGAAGTACCTTAAACAAAATAAAGAAAGACTAGGCCCATTTTGAGATTTTTTTTTTTTGTCAATCCATATCTGGAGCTAGTTTTTCAGTCCTGATGATCACATTTTCATATGGTCAGGGACAAATTGAATTTTTGCTATTGAGTGCAATCAATGATAATATGTTTAGAAAGCATTACTTAAAGATAATCAAAGAAATTGGGCATGATTGTCCTAAAGACCTAGGGAGGTCTTGATATTGGTATCTATAAATATTTTATTCATTCAAATTCTTCAGTGATTCTGATAGCCTATTATGTGCCAGATACTATACTATACCCTGGAAATGAAATGAGTTAACATAAAGGAGAAAAATTGCTCAAATATAGATTTTTTACCTTCCAGTATTATTATTGGCTCTAATTGGTGACTATTTTGGTTGTGCAAATCTTGATTCGAAATAAAGAAACACATTTTTAATAAATGCACCATTAATATTTGAAAGCTCATATTAGGGTTTTAGATATACTAGAAAAGCTTTGGCAGTAACTACTGGTTATCTTTCCTGACTCTTAGAGGGCGTATTCATTGTTAGAAAAAAAAAATGAATGTTGTACCATGTGGCTCTGTATTTTAAGTCTAAAATTTGAAGATTCTAGGGGATTGCAGGTTTCATGCAGATGATAACATGAGCTATTAAATGGAATAATACTAAGATACTACTTAGAAAGTGCCACATTTTCTTGCTGCTGGCAATAGAATTCTTAGCCAGGCTTTCGTGTGTGGCATTGTAATGGCCTCAGGCACGTGCACTTTTTCAGTAGAGAAGAGATTGGATTAACTATTGTTAAAATTCTTTACAAGGAAGTGAAGGAGGTCTCAGACTTGATTTTATAATCTGGTTTCCTTGGCATAAAAGTAATGAATGACAGAGAAAAAAAGAAATGACTTAAAATTACTCTATTCCTGTTCAATTAGAGCTACAGTCTTCCCTTCAAAAGGGAAGGAACTAAAGAAGATAATGATGGACTCCCAAATAAGTGTCCAGTCCTGTCAAACTCCACCTCGCATATGCACCCCAGGTATATGCAAAATGCTAAAAGAATTTACAGAGGTTTTTTTTTTAAATTATTTAGATGAGAGGCAATGGAAATAGGACAGATTACCGGAAAGCTCCATGGTTAGAAAAATACAAAAGTGAAGATTGCGTATCGGTGCTTATTCCCTTTACGTTGGTCAGGAATTCAGCATGAAGTAGGTGGCACACCCCAAAGAGTTATTGAAGAGCTTTTTTAAAAAAACGAAAATGGTTATTTTCAAAAGGAAAGAGAAAGTTAAGGGAATTAACAAGGGATGGTAGAGTATTCAGTGTTGGTAACGGCAAGAAGTCATTGCACTTCTATGCCTGAAAGAGAAGCAAATAAGAACTGCTGCTATGGCTGAGGGCCTCGCTGACAGGGTCTGTAGTACCAGGGGGATGTTCAGCCAGTACTGAGCTGCAGGCCAAGCAGAGATGAAGCAGAAGAATGAATATTCCATCCTTTCTTCTTTCCTGTTACCTCCTGCTGGTGGTTCCTACTAGCCAAATTTACCAAGAAGCCAGAGGGCCAGGAATCCTGGATGCTATAATGGATGGAGAGCACCATCTTTAGACACAAAGTCTCTTTGGGTCTCAATCCTTCACTCTAAACTCTGCAGTAGTTTCCTATTTCACTCCGAGTAATGGGAAAATGTATGGTAAACATACGGGAATATGACATATACCATTAAAACATGATAAAAAGCTATAATGATGTCTAATTTAATGACGTCTAATTTTGGACTTCGATTGAGTCCAAGTAATAATAATGTTGGGCAATACTAGCAAAATTTTGAAGGTTTATCATTGGAATTGGAGCACTTTAGCATCTTTAAATTGGTCAGAAGTAAGGTAAACATTAACATTATATATTGGAAGGTTTCATGTGTTTGCTAAATTATCCAGACTGACCAGAGTGACTAGATAGATTTTAATTTCCAACAATTGTAAGAAGAAAAAAAATGCATTGAAGAAAAAAAAAAACACCTTACCAACTTCAAAAGGGAAAAAAGGTCAAAGAGAGGAATTAGAAAAACTGGGAAAATAGGAAGATGTAAAAGTTTGAAATTTGAATGTATATGTGTGTATGTATCACAGTATATGTAAAGACTCTTGTTTCCAATTAAAAGACAAATAGAGGAAGATTTAATAAAAATCAGTACCAAGTTTAATGATGTTAGGAAAGTCATTAAGTAAAAAAAAAAACCAGAATATTGTAAGTGAAAGGATATAAAACATTTACCATGCAAATATCAGCCATAAGAAAACTGATATACATATTTTCCAAAATACATTTTGAGGAAAAATGTATTAGCGGAGAAGGATGTATATTAAGAGAAGGATGAGCTCTGCAGGAAAATGTAACTTATTCTTGCTGCATGCAGCTACCGACATGCCTTCAAATATGTAAATCAATATTTCACAAATAACATTCTATTAATAATTTTCAATTAACAAAAATTAGATTCCAAACTGAAGAATGTACATTGCTTTTTTAAGAATATACATGTGATCGCATGTATCACTATAGTATGATGACTTGAGTTCTTTGGGAAGACACCTATCAGAGGAATAGCTGGGTTGTGTGGCATTTCTAATTTCAATTCTTTGAGAAATCTCCATACTGATGTCCATAATGGTTGTAGTAGTTTGCATTCTCATCAACAATGTAGGAGGGTTCCTTTTTCTCCACAACCATGCCAGCATTTGTTATTGTTTGATTTCCTAATGATTACCATTCTCTCTGGAGTAAGATGGAATCTTAGCATTGTTTTAATTTGCATTTCTTTAATGTCCAGAGATGTTGAGTATTTTTTCATGTATTTGTTAACCAATTATATTTTTTCCTCTGTGAAGTTCTGTTCATTTCTCTAGCCCATTTCTTGACTGGGTCTTTAATTTTAGATGGTTTAATTTTTTTTTTTTTAGTTCTTTAGATATTACTCCTCTGTCTGAGGAGTAGCTGGAAAATTATTTTCCTATTCTGTAGGTTTTCTCTTCACTCTGCCAATTGATTTTTTGCTGTACAGAAGCTCTTTAGTCTGATACAATCCCATTTGTTGATTCTTGCTATTTCTTGTGCAATTGAGATTTGGTTTAGAAAATCCTTTCATACACCTATGTCTTCAAGTGTTTCATCTATTTTATCTTCCAAAAGGGTTAATGTTTCTGTTTTAATGTTTAGATCTTTGATCCATTTTTATTTCAATTTAGTACATGGTAAGAAATAAGGGTCTAGTTTCATTCTGCTACAAAGAGACATCCAGTTTTCTCAACACCACTTATTGAATAGGCTATCTATCTTTCCTCTGATGTATGCTTCTGGACCCTTTGTCGAAGATTAAAAAACAAAAACCAAACAAAAAAACCCTGAAAATACATATGAATTGGCTTTATACTGGATTACTAATACCATATCATCAAGTTTTACAGAATTGATATCTCATAAATGATATTAAGTTGCAAAACAAATTTTTATACTTAAAATATATGTCTAAATTACATCTCTCAGGCAAAATCATAATAGAAATAAGAAAGCTATGAAAATTTTAGTGCCTCATATCAAAATCTGTGTCATGTGTCTAAAGCCGTAGCTGGGTGCATAATTATAACCCAAAGTCTGTATAGTAGAATAGGAAAAAGCTGAAATAAAGGAGTTCACCTGTAACTTAGTGTTAGTAAAAGAACAGATTAAGCCAAAATAATGATGACAATAAATATTAAAGCAGAATTAATTAAATGGAAATAAGATATAGTAGTCAGAAGCCATTTTTTAAAAGAATAAGAAAATATGTAAGTTTTTGGTCAGATTGATGAAGAGACAGTACAAATAAGCAATAAATAGGAAACAACTATAGACTCCAGCATGTTCAAAGTGGAAAAAAAAATGGTAGAAAAATATTACCCAAGTGGAGTCAACTAATGTACCAGTGGCCCTATACCCATTAAAAGTGTCTAGTCATTAAATGTAAAAACTCTTGCTGCAAAAAATGATGTTATTACTGCAAATAATTGACAAGGCTCAGATGCTTTATTAAACACTATGCTAACTGGTAAAGTGAAACTCTTGCAAATTTACCCCAAGTTCCCTGACTGACTTCATAGCTAGTATAACCTGGTTACCAATATGAAATAAGGACAGTATAAGAAAGGAAAATTGTAGAGCACACTCATGAATATAAATACAAAAACTATAAACATGTTATAAGCAAATGAAACCAACAAAGCACAATATTTGTATGTCATCCCTAAATTGTGTTATTTTAGGATTTCAAGGTTGTATTGTAAATAAATATCGAATAATGTAATTTGCCACATTAACATGTAGAAGACGAACAAATATCATTTCAGTAGATGGAGAAAGTAGACTCAATAAAATCCAACAATGCATGACAAAAATTCTTAATAAAATAGACATCAAAGTTTGATCCCAGCACCAACAAACAAACAAACAAACAAACAAAAAGACATCAAGGGGAATTTCTAATCTATTAAATGATAGCAAGGGATTATATAGTCATGAAGTGTTATCTAGACAAGACTGTCCATTCCTGGGACTTCTGTTCAGCGTAACAAAGTACCTAGCCAGCTCCTAGAGACAGCTAAAGCAAGAGAAGCTGTGGATACTGTAACTGAATCAGCAAAACTACCGTTCTCAATGATGCACTTTTCTACTCAGAACACAGAAGAACCTGCAGACATCTCATTGAAATAAACAAGGCTGATTACTGAGTGACAGCTGTATTTAGATATACTTCAACAAACAGTAAGAAAACACAATATAAAAGGAAAGATCAATCCTAATTTCCAAACTTCCTGAAGGGGCATAGGTGGGTAGCTTCCTCACCCAACTTCAGCTCTACAGAAATCACAGAAAAGGGAGTAGGCATGGATTAGAGCAACAGACTCTGTGGAAATCCGTGGGGAGACCCGAGGGTGTCAGTTTGGTGGCAGCGGGCTGAAATCAGGGTCAGCAGGTGCAGCAAGGGGTTATATTTTTGGGGGAAGCCTTTGAATTGACTTCTTTGTCTCTCTGCTATATTGCTTTGAAAGAACTGCTGGTTGCCCGGTCTTCTAAAACAGAATTCAGCAGTGACTAGTAAGGCTGGGCCTGCATGAGGAAGTGCTACGGCCGCACTACAGCAGTGCTGGGGTGCACTGAGCTGATCAAAGTAACCTTAGCTTTCCCAGAACCTAGTGGGAAACTTTCTGACTCCCTGCCAACCCACAGCACTGATTCAGTGGTTTTTTTTTTATTATTATTATTTGTGCATAGTTATGGGTGCAGTGTGATAATCCCATGCATGTATATAATATGTAGTGGTCGAATCAGTGTGGTTATCATTTCCATTTTAAGCATTAGAAAATTTGTATTAACCTCTAATAATTGCTCGTATTTATGAGGTAACATCGTGATTTTTGTATGTGTGGCTATAAGAATAGTTTCAGAAGAGGCTGGAGGACAGTGAGTAATGGTAGATGCAGAAACGAGGCAGCACTGAATGAACGCACTTCTCCATTGTTCTTTCTAAATGGAATCACTGCTGGACACATGTTTGATCTTTACGTGTCTTCTGTGTTTTTCTATTTCTTTGCACCTTCATAGGAAAACGATTTATTTTGATTATAAAATCAGATATTCTAAGACTTTTATCTAAGGGGTAAAAGTGAGTGATGAGAAATGTACATAGTTACACTACTCCAAAATAATTTGAATACAATAAAAAACAACAAAAGCAATGTATATGTGCATGTGTTCAGACCTACACAATGTAGACAAAGTGGAAACATCTTAGAATTTCGTAGGGCTAACTGATCAATGTAGTTATGAAATATTAGTAATATAGGTGAAATTTTTACTTGAGGTCATTTTATTCAAATATAATCTATGCAGTTCATAGTACTTCTGTTACAACTAAAAATCATATCCTGTAGAGTTTTATTCTTACTGAATATTGTATGGATGTTATTTCAAATGATATATCCATGGTCCAACATCATATGTAATTTTATTTGTTCTAATCAATAAACTTTCTTTTTGGAATCGTTTTAGGCTTATAGCAAAATTGAACACAAAGTAGAGAGAATTTCCAATGTAATACTTAGTTCCTTCACATGTATGACCTCTGCCACTATGGATATTCCCCAACCAGAGTGGTATTTTCGTCAGAGTCAATGAACTGATATGACGGGTATATCATGGTCATTGAAGTCCATAGTTCGTATTAGATAACTCTTGGTGTTGTGTATTCTATGGGTTTTGACAAATGTATAATGACGTGTATCAACCATTGTAGTAGCAATTGAATAGTTTCACTGCTCTAGAAATCATTTGTGCTCTGCCTGTTCATTTCTCCTTGTCCACCAACCTCTGGCTTTTTTTTTTTTTTTTTACTATCTTCATACCTTTGTATTTCTAAAATATCATGTAGTTGGAATCCCAACGGTATGTAGCCTTAACCAGGTTGGCTTCTTTCTTTTGAAGTATGTTAAAAAATTTATAATTTGTACACAGTGACACTTTGGTATTCTTTCTTTATTTTTAAGTAAAGTCCTTATTTTTTAATTGACAAATGGGTACAGTGTGATATTTGAATGTATGCATATATTATATAAAAAGTAAATATTTACATAACACATATATAAAACCTCATCATCTTACTAATTTTTATAGAGAGCGTTAAAGATATAGTCTATCAATTTAGAAACATACAACACATTATTGTTAACTGTGGTCACCATAGAGTAGAATAGATTACTAAAATGTCTTCCTCCAGCCTAGCTCAAACTTTGGACCCTTTGATCAGCACCTTATCCTACCTGGGTCCTTCCTTTTGGCCCCAGCCTCTGATAACCACCTTTCTACTCTCTGTTTCTATAAGATAAATTTTCAGATCCCACGTATGAATAGGATCATGCAATATTTGTCTTTATGTGCTTAGCTTATCTCACCTACATATAATATCCTCCAGTTCTATCTATGTGTCATAAATGACATAATTTTCTTTTTAAGGCTTTATAGCATTCCATTGTATGTATACATTATGTTTTCTTTATTGGTTCCTTAATGGATGCTTAGGGTGCTTCTATATCTTGATTTTTATGAACAGTGTGGAAATGAACATAAGAGGGTAGACATTTAAAACTAAATTATCTATACTATATTTTAATGATCAAAAATATGATATTGCACTTCATCTAAGAAATTTTTTCAGCTGTGTTTTAACATTTACTTTTTGTGAGTCCATACTTTATGCTAGTATTCTCTTTATAAGCATTAATTTCAAATCACTTAAACTTACAACATGGAGCATTAAACTTATTGTAGTTCCATCAAGTTTAAGGTATCACATGGAAAAAGTTTATATCCAAAATAACAGCATTATTTCTAAATTTTCATATAGTTTATTAGTTTTCTATTTACATTTTAAAAATTTTTACATTTTATTTTAGTGGCACGTGTTAGATACACATAGTAATAACATTCATCATAGGGCATTTATACCTGTACATGATATATCTTGTGGCTTCTTTTTTTCCCCTCCCCTCCCATCCCTTCACCCCCTCCTCCCTCCTTATTTACAAAAGCTTTATTTTAATTTTTTCCCTCTATTCCTTATTTCTCTTGTCCATCTGTTCCTTTCTCCCTCCCCCTCCCTTGTTCCCCTTCACATTTGAACAATTTCTACCCTTTCCCAATATAATACATTTTAGTCTTTATTTACACTTTCAGTTTCTCACACTAGAGAAACAATGCGGTATTTAAATATATGTGTCTGATTCATCTTGCTTAAGAGTATAGTCTCAAGATACAGCCATTTACCTAGAAATATCTCAAGCTTATTGTTCTTAATGGCAGAGTAGTATTTCATTGTATTCTACCCCACAACATCAGAATACACATTCTTCTCAGCTGCACATGGGACATTCCCCAAAGTAGACCACATTCTAGCTTGTATAACATGCTTAAGTAAATGCAAAGGAATAAAAATTATCCCATTCATACTATCGGACCATAGTTCCTTGAAACTGGAAATAAATGGCAAAAGGAACCACAAAAACTTCATAGACACATGGGATTTAAATAGCACCCTCCTGAATAATCAGTGGGTCACAGGTGAAATTAAAAAGGAAATTAGACAGTTTTTACAACTGAATGACAATGCTGATAACAACCTACCAAAATTTATGGGACACAATAAAAGCAGTCCTATGAGGGAGATTTATAGCATTGAACTCCCACATTAGACAAACAGAGTGAGATCAAATAAGCAACCTAATGTTGAACTTCAAGCTTCTAGGAAAAGAAGAGCAAGTCAAACCCAAAGTTCGTAGCGGGGAGAATATTATGAAGATCAGAACCGAAATTAATGCAATTGAAGCTAAGAAAACAAAACAAAAAAATCAGTGAATCGAAGAGTTGGTTCTTGGAAAAATTAAATAAAATTGACAAACCTTTAGTCAACCTTATCAAAAAAAAAAAAAAAGGAAAGAAAAGACTCCCATCCATGCAATTAGGAATGAAAAGGGTGAAATCACAGCAGATTCTGCAGAAATCCAGAAGATCATCAATACCTGCTTTGAGAACCTCTATTCTAATAAGATTGAAAACACAGAAGAAACAGATTCCTAGATACATATAAATTACCAAAACTGGATCAAGAAGATATAAAACTCTAAATAACCAGTGTCAGCCACTGAAATTGAAAAAGTAATTAAAAACCTGTCAACAAAGAAAAGCCCAGGTCCTGACGGATTCACTGCTGAATTCTAAAGAAATTTAGAGAAGATCTAATGCCGCTAATTCTCAAACTCTTCAATGAAATTGAAAGGGAAGCAATACTCCCAAATTTATTCCTGGAAGCAAGCATCACCCTGATACCAAAACCAGAGAAGGATCCAACGAAAAAAAAACAACTACAGGCCAATCTTATTAATGAACATAGATGCAAAAATCCTCAATAAGATACTGGCAAACAGAATGCAACAGATCATCAAGAAGATTATACACTATGACCAAGTAGGATTCATTCCAGGGATGCTGGGATGGTTCAACATATGCAAATCAATAAGTGTGATACACCATATTAACAGAGCCAAGGACAAAAACCATATGATCATCTCAATAGATGTTTTAATTTGACTTAATGTAAAACAACACTAATAAAATACATGCATATTCATGGAATTCATTATTTATAAGATATTTATGTCTCTGGTTAGGCAACCAGCTAAATAATTAAGCTTGAGCCTGAGCTGAGTTATAGATTAAGACCTGGATACTGCTAGTTTATAGATTTTTCTCAAATTTATATTTTCCTTTCTGTTTATATCTCACGACTATGCATTAGGTCAGTAATCAAGCTTTGGATGGCTACAGTTGTGTGATTCTGAATTATATCAATAAACTTTCCTGATTTATTTGGCTTATCAAACAATTCTATAGTAAGAATATCACTATGTAGCTGGTATGGCCCTTAGATATCTGTGCTCCATTAGTACTTTGGAAGTGAATAAGCTGTAGAAACCAGAAACTATTTGTAAAATAGCCTCTGGGTTTTGTTTCATAGTGGTGAAGTGGTATACTCATTGGCTGGGAGTCACTTATTTGGTGAATCGTGGAATAATGATTTCAAAGCTGTATGTATTTGCAATGTTCAAACCCAGAATGGCATCGTAGAGTTATATTAATACTTATCATTTCTTCATTGGCTTTGCTAATAATTTCTGATTTAAGCAAAAGGAGTTCTCTAAATTACACCACCAGTCCTAATGACTGCTGTTTACTTTGATCCTAAATGGGAAATAGTTGGGGGGAGGTGGTTCCACTGAAAAATTTTAGTAAATCAACACAGATTTTACTTTGCCTTCCAAATTAGGTTAATATATATTATTCTCTCATTTTTTAAAAAATTATAAAATAGATTGCCTTAATAAAGGGTATGGTTTGCGCCTCTGTGAATTCATAGTCTTATGCTGGTTGTTGGTTGTTCATTGGATAAAAATGCATCGTGATCAATTGACAATTCTTTATTGTGATCTTGGGCTGGCTCCCTTCCTTCTCTCTCTCTTTGTCCCTGAAATTAAAATACTAATGCTCGTGAATGAAGAATAATGCCTTTGGACTACTTAAGTCTTGCATTTTAGGGATGGAGCCCAGAATTAATGAGTATTTTCAGGCAGTAATGACTATAAACAGAATTTAATCCAATTTAGGTCACTGACCTATGATAGTTTGTATGTTTTATTTATGGTTACTATTATAATTTGGGTCATCAATGTCTCCTAAAGGTCCATGTGTTAAGGGCTTCTTCCTCAGCTTGGTGCTATTGGCAAGTGATGGAAAATTTAAGAGGTGGAGATTATGGAAGGTTTTAAATCACTGGGGGCCTGTTCTTAAAGGGATTGTGGGATAGCAATGTATCCCCTCTCTGTTTCCTGGCTGCCATGAGGTGAGCAGCTTCCTCTACCTTGTGCTCCCATGATAATATGTTGTCCCACCACAGGCCCTAAAGATTCTGGGCCAACTAACCATGGAGTGAAATCTCAAAAATGTGCATTAAAATAAGCCTTTCCTCTTTGTTAGTTGATCCATTTCAGAAATTCGTTATAGTAATGGAAGGTTGAATAATGTCAACATTTGTACTTTTTATAGATTTCTCAGTGCTTATTTTCTTTCATCATTCAAAGTAAATTTAGAATTCTTAGTAAGAATTAACTAGACAAGTTAGGATATATATATATAAGGAAAAAAGAATCAGAAACATCTTACGTAATGGTGGGGAGTAAGAAGTAGAGGTCACTGTGGTCCTTGTTTGTAGAAGGCTGCCTGCAGGATGATGCAGTTTCCGTACAATCTCAAACAAAGCAAACTTGTTCCCTCTATCGAAGTAGTCTATACTGAAACTTAAAACTCAACTTTGGTATTTAAAAAACATTCTAGATGATGACTCCTTTTCTTTTAAAATTTCAAATGCTTTAACTTAGAAAACATTCAGCTTACAAGAAATTTCATCTTTATTATAGATATTTCAGGACAGCTTCAGGTAGATAGGAAATAAATTTGAACTGCAATTTTAATAAATCACGTTTAGCAGGCAGTTGGCTTTTCAGATTTAACCATAGCTGCCTCTTCCACACATACCATTATACTTCATTAATGTAAGTTAAAATAGAAGTGTACTGGGTTATAATTAACACAGATTAAAGTTCTTATCTAATGTACATGGAATTAAATGCACATTCACTTACATAATAGCTATCAGTCACAGTTTTTATGGTGCTCTTTCAGCTAGAAAATAGGCTACCACTCTTATAAGAATATATATATGTTTGCAGCTATCACTGGGCTGGTGTCAAGACTGTGCCCTCACTCAGTAGTGTGGGGCTCTGGAGCCCCAGATCTCACTCAGTAAGCTCATAAACATTGGTGGATGTTATCTCAGGGACAGACAGCAACTTACCTCGCCCCAGTCAACTGCTTCAGATTCCGTGCAATTGATAGTTTATTTGCTGAGAGGAACACATTCTACCTGAAAACTTTGCTGTTCAAATTGCTCCTTAGTTTGCACAAAAACAGTATTGTAAGAGTGCAAGAGTCATTCCAATTGAGGACTACATCTTGTAACCTTTTCCAGTGGACGAAGACTAAGTATGTAATATCCCCAGGAGCAATTTTTGAGAATAGTGCTTGGCTTTACCTTGACTACTGAATCACTGAAACGCATGTGGAAACATTGCACATTCCTCTGATCTGACCCCTTGGCAATAAATGGCCACTTCCTTGCAACTTTTATTGCAGTCTGTTACTCAAAAATAATTTACCTTCAACGGGTCAGCCTTTAGGCATTTTCTTGTGTGCTGTAAATCATTGCCAAGTGTTTCCAAATCTATAGATTTATATTTTCTTCTCTTGAATTTATGGCTGCTAATTTCCTATTATTTTATCTATATAATATCTAAATTCTAATGGCTTGAAAACTTGAGTTCTATATATTTAAAGAGGGGAATTTAAACTCATTGCCCTTTAATTATTGAGCTTTTAGATATCTGTCTTTTGTCTGCTTCTTAAATGAGCACATAATTAAAAAGGCATCATTTTCAACAAACCTGGCTTAATGGAACATTAATTGTTTATATTCTTTTCTTTCCAGAAACCTTCCTTATTACTTACAGAATAATGTATGATTCTGTATTTAGTAGGTATTTCTAAAACATACATTCCTCAAAATGAACAAAGGATTCACAGAGAAAGAGATTATTGAATTAATGGATTGCTATGCATATAGTATATCTGGATTTTATCCTAAACGTTGAGAAACATTCCAATGATATCTTTGTTAGGCGGGGGAAATAATGGCCTTTTACTAAGGATAGAAAAATGCTCTGGACGTCTTGGTGGTGTTTAACAACGTCCTATTTCTGGTTCGGGTTATTGTCACCTTGAACCTGTAATACTCTCATTTCCCTGGTCCAGAACTCTTCCCTGTCCTTCTCTCTGCTAGACTCTTATGGTCCTATTTCAAATGATTTCTTACCTAAATTATTACAAATAAACATGACTACTACAAATGAGAATATAAAGAAGTATTCTTGAATTATAGGATTTTTCAGGAGAAATATGCAGATTGAAACTGAAAAAAGTGAAGATTAAAGTGTAAGAAGTGAATTGTGAAAAGTTCTAATGTAGATATAACTGGAATCAGAAAAAGAATATTTTATTTATCTGCTTAGTATTTTTATGTGCCACTTACATTTTTTAGTATTTTAAAATTTAATTTTGCATAAGAGGTGAGATGAGAGATTAGCTTATTTTAAAAAATATCATCAGTTTTCCTAACATCATTTATTATACACTTTTTTCCTTATGGCTTAGAATGCCACCATTACTATGTATTAGTTATTATATATTTTGGTGTTTTGTAGATTTCTCTTCTGCTTCATTGACCTGTGTATATTATCCAGCAATGGTTGGATTTTTAATTAATGTGATATTGTGTTTTCATATTTGAGAGAACAATCCAACCTTATTTTTCTTCCCTGTCAAGAAATTCTTGGTTTTTAATGTCTATTTCTTTTCTAAAGTGATCTTTAAACCATTTCGGCAATACATGAGTCCATTAGAATTTTATTATAGTTACATTAACCTTAGACTCATTTGAGGAAAATTGTCATTTTGAAACTGTGAGTATTCCTATAAAGGAACATGCTATAATTTTATATTTATTCATTTGTATTTCTAAGTATTATAATTCCTTTCATATCATTATACAATATACATTTTTGTTAAATCTCTTCCTAAAAATTATGTATATCTTAGTGCTATGTAGACTTTAATGCTATTCCATATTTTCTAACTGGTTATTTCTGGTAAATGGGAAAGATATTAGTTTTTAATTTGTAGCTTGTGATTCTTTTGAATTTCTTGTTAGTATTAATTGTTTTTAGATGACTTGTAATATCTAGAAAGATAATAATACCATTTCAAACTAATTACAGTTTTGTTTCTGCAATATTTAAATCTCTTGGTGCCTTTATTTGTTATTTGATATTTTCTAGGCCTCCTGGGACAATGTTGAATAAAAATGATTATTGTTAGCTCTCTATTCTTCACAAATCATCCCATTGTTCACTATTGAAAAGTTTTCTTAAGTGCCTACTATATTCCAGTCTACAAGGTTGATGCAATTCCAATAAAATTTTTAATAATATTTTTATGTTGCCAAAGTAGCTTTAAAGGTCATTTCAAAGAATAAATACATGGGATTATGGGGAAACTGAACTGATTAAAATGTGCAAGTCTTTGCATTCATGCATATGTTACCTCAAAAGGAGCTTAAATTCTAGTAGAGGGGATCGTGAACAAGTATAGTCCTATGTAGTAATACATGATGAAGCTGTGAAGAAAATATAATTGAGAAATGCATAAGGGAAGAACTTGGACTGGAAGTACTATTTAGAATTGGGAAAGACCTGGAGGAGGACATTTTTAGATGAAATGTATAAGAGCAATTGTGCAAACCTGGTGGATGAGCATTGTTTCAAGAAGAGCAGCAAGTACAAGGACTCTGAGATAGAAGCAGTACGCCATTTATGCTGAAGGGCCACGAAGAAGGAGGATGCGATCAGAGTGCGCTCGGGAGGTATGGAAATGGTAGACTTGAGGAGTGGAGCTGTTCTTTTAACTACAAAGGGAAGTCCCTGGCAAATTTCAACCAAGCGAAAGGTAGGCCTTTAACAGTACTGTGGTTGAGGGCTGGAACAGACAGTAGGACACTGAGAGTGGAAACAGGGACATTATTTTGAAGATTTTATAATTATCTCAGTGAGAGAAGTTGGTGACTTGAGCCGACTAGTAAGCGGTACTAACTGGAAAATGATCATACTCACCATAGATTTGTGGCACTAATGCCAATTGGACTTGCTGGTCCATAGCTAGTTACAGGTAGTAGATGGCAAGTTAGTGTACAGATATGGGAGGTGCTTAGATCTCTGGCCTAAGTAACTGGTTGGAAAGTGGCAGAGGAGACTTTGGGTAGAGCACAATTTAAGAGCAAAAGCTGATAGTATGGTTGTACAAGTGTTAAACAGCAAAATGAAAAGGTTGAGAGGTTTGTGTCATCAGAATAGAGATCTTTAAAGCTGTGGGACTGGATGAATTCACCCAGGAAGAAAGAGCACAAAGAAGCCTAACAAGGAGAAGCTAGTGATACAAGAAAAATTAGGTGTCTGGGCACTGTGCTAGGGCCTCAGAATACAGTGAAAAACTGACACATGATACACAGACTTATGATGCACGATGTGATGTTTCAATATAGTATACATAAAATAATGATCAAATCAGGGTAAATAGCATGTATGTTTCTAATGATGCTCCTGGTAATGCCTCTTTTATTTCAACCTTAAGCAAAATGATGTGAGGCAGTCTTTTTTTTTTTCAGTAAGTTCTCAATGTTAAGCAAGTATATTCCTATTTCTACTTTACAAGATTTTATTTTAAAATTGCAAATGCATGACGATTTTAATTCTTCTGGGAAGATCCCCAGTAGGGGAATAGCTGGGTCAAATGGAACCTCCAGTTGTAGTTTTTTGAGGAATCTCCATATTGATTTCCACAGTGGTTGGATCAGTCAACAATCCCACCAACAGTGGAGGAGTGTTCCTTTTTCCCCACAGCCCCGCCAGCATTTGTTATTGGTTGATTTTCCCATATACGCGGTTCTTTCTGGAGTGAGGTGGAATCTTAACGTTGTTTTGATTTGCATCTCTCGAATGACTAGTGATGTTGAGCATTTCTTCATATATTTATTTGCCATTTTTATTTCTTC
>PVJO010015616.1:0-44447 GCA_004026905.1 Hystrix cristata
CAAGGCACAGAGCTCTCTCCCTTTACTACACCTCTTTTTGCTCTAGTTCTCTCATATTCATGTCCATCTTGCTCTGGCTCCTTCATACTCAGGGAGTAATGGAGTGAAGTTAATATAAGACAGTTAACTCTCAATTACTCAGGGGGTAATTATCCAGTCTATTGATTGCTTGGTCCAGCCTCTGCTTTTCCTGTCTTTTACAGGGTGGTTGACTGCCCCATTAGCACTTAAACCAGACAAGAGTAGGGGGTGGACAGGGAAAGTGATAAAATTCAAATCTATCTACTTTGCAGCTTATTAGCGGCGCTAGTTAAGAGCTTAGGTGAATGGAAAAATGTGGTTTGGGGACACCTGTAGATTTAATTTAGTCTTACTTTTCCTTGTCATCTCTCACCATGGATAATTGAGTTGGCTTCATTACCTTATGTTCATATAGTTAATTCTCAGAAGTTGGGTTTTTTATTGCTTTGGAGCAATGGCTTAATTGGTACTAAAGGCATTTGAGGGAGCTCTTGGTAAGCTATATACGTTTCACATTTCAAATAAGGAAACTGAGACACTGAAAATTGTAACTCTTTGTGAAATCACAAGAAATAGTCATCTTTTCACTGTGATTTGAGTTCACAGACGCACAGATAGAACCACATAGATATGATTCATTTTATTCAAGGATTTCTTAAGAAGGATTTCTTCTGGCATCTGAATATAGTGCAGTACACCCACAAACAGTTCTAATTTCAGAGGAGTTGGCCTGGCGTTTGTGGCTCATTTATGCTACTTCTTGATAATTGAGCTTGGTGCACACACACATACATGTAGACATGCATCAAGGGAAACAAATTATCTACATCTATATGATGATAAGAGATGTGATCACAGTATACAATTATTCACAAAATATACCAATCATACAATATAAATTAAAGGAGCATTGCACTAAAAGGTACATTGCATAAATCTCCCTCAAAATATACCCCCTTGCTTCAAACACGCCTAATCCACTGTTCTTGCCATTTCTGAAGTAGTTCTGGTGATCCTTTTTCATGAATGTCTTTGTGAGCTGTGATCAAAAACACGAGGAATGCTGCTGCTGAGTGCCATCCAATGGGAAGGCAGGCTAGTAAAAATATTAGTGTGCCCTCATTCAGTCGATCTGAAACTTCGTGATTTCTGGCTCTTCCCCAAAGTCAAAATGACCATGAAATGTAAATGTTTTGAATTGATTCATGACATTGTAGTAGCCACAACAGAGAGACTAAAGACACTCATAATTCCAGAACTGCTTCAGAAAGTAGGAAGAAGGAAGGGATAAGTGTACTGGACTCTAGAGGGAGTATTTTGAGGGGTATGAATGGCCATGTGTCTTTTATTGTAATAAATTTTAAAAATGTAAATTTTCACTGTAGTTTTCGATCACACCTCCTATTTTTTTACCTGAAAGAATGTATAGAATGTAAAAATCAATCAACAGTCAGTTTAAGTCAGATTATAGTTACAATAATAGTCCTGTTGGTCATAGTACTAATAGCAATCTGGGATATTTTCGATATTTCAAAAAGAATAAATGAAACCGTATCTATGGCAAGACTATATAGGTTATTACTTAATTCAGAATTATATTATAATATCAAAATTTGACTTTACAATGGTGTCTTTTGTGGTAAAGGGTTGGGACTCAATGGCCCAGTGGAATTCCTTTACTTTAGAACTATAAAAACATAGATCCAAAGAGTGCAGACATTTCTCTAGTCAACTCAAAAAGGTTAAGGTATGAGGCAGTGGAAAATGAGGTCTATGACTGATGAGTCCAAATTCAATGTTTTCCTCACATTCAATCATCATTTATTTAACTCCTAGGTGCAATAAGTGACCTCTTTCTTCTCTCAGTATCCTGCAAAGTTAATTTCCTGATTTGAAATGGAAGAAAAGAAAAAATTTTATGAATCGAGAGGCCTGGGGGAAATGATGAGACCCACAAATTCTTACGTGATAATGGGCAAGCAAAATGTAAAGGGTAAAACTACAGCCCGGGTAAAGTAATGTACTGGAGCAGTGATGTTGGATGCCCACCAAATTTCACGTTACCTGCTAACACAGAAATAGCCCTGGGAAGTGGGCATAGAGATATCTCTGGGATCTGGGTGCCTCACCAGAAATTAAATTTCTTAACCCTGTTTACATCTAACTATGACCATATGAGCTACTTTTCACAGCGGAATAATTGTGGAAATAATGTGGCATGTCTAAGGCAACTCTTTTTGAAAGATGTGCCTTTGCCTTATTTTTTCCTTCTTTTATCAGTGGGAAGCAGAGGCTATAAAAACCTGAGGCTATAAGAACCGCTAGTTGAATGGATACTGGATCCCTGAATCACTCCGTGGAAGAAAGCTGCTCAATTGACAGAAGAATTTGCTTTGAACTCCTAAATGAATGAGAAATAAACATCCATCGTCATAGCTAGTGACATTTGGGGAGGGCATGTTGGTAGTACTTCAAATAATGTTTGGTCTTTTTTCACAATAAATGTAATAAAATGGCAATTTCGGGGCCATAATACTTATATTTATATTTTCTTATAAAAGAAAATTCAATTTGGCATAAGTATTTGCTGTCTGTTTTGAAGAGGCTTCTTATACCTATTTGGTGAGTTCATATTAATTCTCTCAGTAATGCTTCAGCATACATTTATAATATTCTTTGCAAATAATATTTTATGATAGCAACAAAACAAATTATGTTTGAAGTTATTTGGGTTAAAAACAAAATTAAGCAGAGCATTCAGAAGAGCACATGCTATACACCCAAACATGCATATTGTCAAAGAAAGAAATGACAACATATCAAAATTTTTATAGGTATGTTATTATGCTACACCAGAAAAAACCGAATGTTATGAAATGTAAGTTTCTGTAATTGGTTTCTTAATTTTCACTTTTTCATTAATTTTTAGATTTTTTTATTACTTCCCTAGCATTTCAAACTATGTGAATATTGATAGTTACTTCTAGTAGTAGTCACCATTTATCATTATATATTCATATACAGATATGTGATTTTAAAAGACAAAGTCTTGAGCTGGGGATTTAGCTCCGTGCTTAGAGTGTTTGCCTCGCAAGCATGAGGCCCTGAGTTCGATTCCAGGTACAAAAAAAAAAAAAAAAAAAAGATAAAGTCTTGAATCCAACTACCGCTGCTACCCTGGTTCTTTATGTATTTTTCCTTCAATGCTCTAAACATAATACCAGGACTTCCTTCATGCCCTTCTTTTCTTTCTGGTTTTTATTTTCCTGTCATGCTGTGTTTTTGTCTCAGTGGTTCTTTAAGTAAATATTCAGTAGCTCCTTTTCCTCCAGTACAACCTTCGATGATCAAAGTTCACAACTGGCTTAAAGAAACCATTTCTGGGTCAAGAACTGGACTGCTCATGCAGGCTTCATAGTTAAATCGCTCTACTAAATGGAGGCCAATAGACCATTTCTTAGCAGAGTGGGGTCCAGGTTTCATGGTTTCGCCAGCCACCCCACTCAGTAATATTGTAGACGGCATAATCTAAGGTGAGATTCTGCTTTCTCTCCTCTATAGCTGCCTCAGTCCTCTTGTGGTGTGGGCATATCACGACGCTGAGAAGAATCAAAGCAAATACTTTTTGTACAACATAACTCCTAACCTTGATCCAGTCGTCAACTAAGAGACAGCAACCTGACTCTGAAAGCAGAGGGGAAGAAACCAGCCACTCAAGGTCAGTGTTGAACTTAGAGAAAAGAAATAATTGGGTAAAATTATTGATGGCTTGACATGTTTTCCAAAGTAACATCGTGACTTTCCAAAGTGTATGGTGACTTTCACCATACAGACTTCGGAACTTAATTTCTGAGTAAGATGTAGGAATTAGGTCCATTGAAGTTGAAAAATAAGGATGGTTCGCACTGATTCTTTAGCCCCTTAGGCTCTAGTGAGGTGTGCTTTTCCTCCTTCCTTTGTTTCTCTCATTCCCTCTGCCCTCTCTCCATCTCTTCCATCCTCTTTCCTTTCTCCTGCTTCTTCCTCTCACTCCCTTCCTTATCTTCCCTTTGTTTCCTTTCTTTCCCTTTCCCTCCCCTATCTTTGTCTTTTCACAAGAACAGAACAGCTGCCTTGAGTTTGTAGAAACATGTGTGGGTGTTTCACATACTGAGTACTTTCTGCACTTTTTCCTTCATTCCTCTTCTATCCCTTCATCACTTTTACCTTTGGAACTAGTCTGTGAGTGAGCTGGTACAATTTTTTTGGACAATATAAAAGTACCTGCCTCACCTTCTCTCAAGAAACCTAACTTGTTCCCACTTTCAGCTTCACCTTTCGCCCTTGAAAATTATCTTTTTCCCTTTCCCCTTTCTGAATAGGCATGATCCTTTTTAATCTATGAACAGAAATTTGGATTAAAATGAGCATATCTCAGGGAAAGTCAGATCTGTAATTTAAACTCATTTGTGCTGAGAGTCAAAAATTGCTCTAAGCCGTTGACCTTAAAGAAGAGGAAAGAGACTTTGAGGTCTGTTCCTGTCCGAAGAAGGTGAGGGGCCGAGTTTGGAAGCCAGGGAGGATTCACAACTCAGGAGGATTAGCAGCCACAGGAAAAAAAAAAAAAAGTTTAAATTTCCAGCTTCGTTTTTCTGTCCAAGGTCAGCTCTCTTTCTCCTCAACTATGTGGATACAAATAAAAAAGGAGAGATATTACAAATATGCATGGTCACAATCTACACTTCCGTATCTCTTTGTACCATGGTTCTCTATCACGTTACAGGTCTCATAAGAAATTGCTTCTTTACAACTCTGGAATATGTTCCGACAATCTGAGACAATCTTGCTCAGAATGCAGGAAGAATATAGGCAATAGATTCAGGGTTACACAGAGCTCATCTAGTTTTTTGCTATGGGGTGGTGGGGACAATCAGACTCCATTCCTGCTGACAGAAATCTGGTTCAAAAATAATTGTTCACAGTATCCCTTTTCTATACCAAATACAATGAGTATTTTTGCAGCTTAAATGCTACAATAAACTTGCTCTCTGAGGAAAGGAGAGAGATGAATGAAGCTTGGCATTTCCTGGTTTATACTCAGAAAGTAACTATTCATTGCACTTTATTCTCCTGCTACAAAGGAAAATGTGCAAGTTAATCTTTTAAAATTACTGAGGAAATGGCAATAAATTGCAAAAGATAGCACAAGAATATGAAGAGATCAAAATAGAGGATATACTAATTAGTAAACAGTTTTATCTTCTGCATAGGAAGTCAAACTAAAATATATTAAATTTTTCCTCAACATAAACCACAACAAATGATCAATAACTCCATTTTTTGTTTGTTTATATTTTAGATCCTGCAATGTGAGTTGTGGTTGTTTTGATTTCCAGTCTGTGTTTGTTATCATTGGGCTAACACAGGGGAGGACTTTGTTGTGCTCTGCCTAGGGGTCTAAAAAGCTGCTCTTTAGAAAGTAGCCTTTCACTAAAGGACTAAAAACAATAAATGGCTTTTTATTGTTATTTAGAAGAATGTGTAATGGGAAAAATGACTGTTTCTGGAAGAGATAGTTAATACATACAATGCTTTATTCAATTAGACCTACTTTTTCCTGATGGCTGCCTAGGGTGTTCAGCAGGACTCTACAAAATTAACATCTAGGAACAAAAGACTTCCCCTACCTCCCAACATATAGTTTCTACAACAGCTGAAGCAGTGAAAAATTAGCAAAGAAGAAAAAAATGTGCATGGAGAAAGCTTTAAATTTGAGACTAATGTGTTCAGAAGTGTTTCTAGTTTCAAATCATACCAGGTAGGAAAAGTGCAAAATTGCACAGACGACAGATACTCTGTACAACCTGAACTTGAGCACCCTACTCATAATTTTTCCTCTAAAGTGCAAGACAAAATGGTCTCATCTTTATTATAGTCTTTAAATAATTATTAGACTTCATCGCCACAGTTCATAGAAGTTTTAAAATTAGCAAGTGGTGCTTATCTCTCTGCCGCGTTTGGTGTTAATAAAACATGCTGCTCCATAAACACATTTCACATCATATTTGTCCATGATTATTTCATTGTTTTTCCAAGTACAGATGCCAAGAGACAAAGTGTTGCCGAATTCCTGTAATTACCCACGTTTCCCTCGATTTAGGTCCATGAAGTAAGTAGTCAATCTCTATTGTCTTCTGCCTCCGTTTAGAATCTGTCTCCAGTGTAGGAACGTGGAAAACACCATTTAGCTACACAGTCTGCTCAATTTAAAAAAGGGGAAATCACATTCAAGCTGCTAATTAAGAAGAGAAGTGAGTTGTGAACAAAAAGAACAGCCTTCTAAAAGGTTTTAAAGAGAAACTTGTAACTGCTGCATTTGGAAAAGGAATGATTTTTCTTTACCAAAGCTAAATTCTAACACAGAAGTTGGAGGCAAGATTTACCTATTTTTTTTAATAGCCCAAAAGCAGCTGGGTGAGTGAGAATTCAGGTAATGTCCATTTCCTTTTTATCTTTAAAGGACAGCTTAATAAATTGATTATTTTTCAATTATCAAAGAGTTCTTATTTTTTTGAGCTCTCTCATCCTTTAAAATCCTTTTGACAATTCTGTTAAATGTGCATATCTGTGAAAAAACAGGCTCTGATTTCCTACCATGTCCAAATATTTGACAAGATTGTCCCCCCAATAGAATAATTCTTCCAAATGATTTTCTTAACATGTCCTTGGAACTATTCAGAATAAATTATATTTTGATCACCATAGCCATAAGTATAAATGATTTAGACTGTTAGGTGAATAGCAAATATTCAGATACTCTCCTTACATTTAAAGTTATATATGGAAACTTCTCCTATAGTAAAGGTATTTATTGCCAGTAGAAGACATAGATTCCAAGTAGGCTCTATAACTTTATGAATGTTGGGGTAGGAGACATGCCATATGTTATTCTCTCTCTCTCTCAAAAAAAAAATATATATATATACAATGAAAAGTTCAATGTTTGGCCATACTTTGCTGATGATTTGGTCTAATAAGATAGACAGGGGCTATATAAGCAAAATATCATTTGGACACCTCATAGTTCATGATGTTCCAATGAACACGGTGGTTCCACTGAGGGGCTCATTTCCACTGTCATTCTCCTGGAGATGAGAAATCTCTTCAAGATCATTAATTGTTCACCCGGTATGGGGGTCCTCCCACCTCTTTTTAGCTTAGACCTAGGCCCAGGGCACTTACACGAGCAGGCCACTAGATGCTGCTAGTATTCTTCCTCTTCCTGGCATTCTGAAAAACAGGCTTTCCAGTTTAGGGGTCAATGGACATTGAGGCCGGTCTTCTCAAATTCGAGCTGTCTGATCTCACCGACAAGCGGCTTGGTTGTTATCTGCAGACTCCTCCTTTGGAGCAGGGAAGGAATTTTAGGAGGCCCAGTTTTCAAGACACCTCACATCGCGGTGTCAGATAGTATCCTAGAGCATGTCTGAAGTCTGTTTTCCCCCATGACTGCATTTCAGCCTTCAGGTTCAGACATGGCCCCTAAGGGGTTAGAGTCCTGGCAGTCTCCCTTGTCTCATCTCCTTCACGTGCTGGAGTGGACTCTCTAACTTGATCTCTTGCCAAAGAGGACTTCGCTACCTTCCGAGGAATTGCTCTACCTTCCAGTTGCTAATACCTGCTAAAACCCTCCGAGTACGCGTTCTATGCACACATTCGAAGTCAGTGGGAGGGGCGGGGCAGCGTGACTTCACTGTCCTGACAAATGCACTACGGGGTCCTGTTGGCGTTGCAGATCGGCGATAGTGTCTGTGTAACCGCCCTTCCCTCACTCCCTCCACCAACACATTTAGTAGAGCTCAATAGATGAAAATAATGTTCTTTGTCACAGGACGTATTTAATTGTTCAAGATTGTTGCCCTTCTCCACAATGGCACTAAAATTTGGGAATATGTCATGTTCTCTAAAAATTCTAGCTAATTGGTACTTATAATATCAACACTGAAATAAGTAAATAATACACTTTTTTGTTTTTGAAGCCTCACAAAGAAATTAAAATTAAAAATTCAAAACTTAAAATAGCCATGCCATTGTGCGAGTTTTCTGCCATAAACATTTCTAAAACTGTTAACTATGAACCAGTACTCTATGGAACTTTTTATGAGTATTATCTCTTCTAAAACATAATATCAGACTTGTTTGGCGCAATTATTCTTACTATTAAGAAAAATACAGCACAGAGAAGTTTCAGAATTTTACTAGTGTCCCACAGTTGGTAAGTTATGAGGTATGAATTTAAGTGTAGATTTGATATCAGAGTTTAATCCATTAATCAATACAATATACACCCTTTATTCTATTTTATTTAAACAAGTTTGGAATAGTTCAAGTAATTAAGGATCTTTCATTTAAATGTATTCTTATGAAAAAATACAGACTCTGGAAAATGAATTTTGTTGAATTATGTATGATAGTGTAACTATTTTTGCTGTTTTGTGTCACGAGCTACTTGTAAAATGTTCAGGGAATTCTTAACACAGAAACATCTTTAAGAATAGTTTGGTATTAAGTTGGAAAATTACTTTTTTTCTTCATAGAATTTCTTGAGTTCCTCAGGAAACTGAATTTCATTTAAATGAGAGGTAGTGGCCCAGCCAGGCAGGTCGTCCCTTTTTCCCTTGCGATGCTGGCTGTCATTCTAGAGAACTATATGGATCCATTTTGTTCGGTGTGATTTCTAAAGGTGAAGTCTGATATGAAAAACATTAAAATGATTAAATGTAGTAGTGTTTTTGGATGTTTAGAATGTACTTTCTGCAGTAGTTTGTATTTTGCCAACAGACTGAAAAGGGGATTTCTTCCTTAATTCAAATAATAATCATTCCTATAATCTTGTCTAGTTAAGAGGAAAAGTACTTTGGGTGCTCATAGCTCAAAAACACAATGAAGTTTTTGAAACTTGCTCATAGCTACACAAGGATAAATATCTCTGAAAGAAGGAAGCCACCTATCTTCTGCAATAAATACTGAATTTTCCTGGATGTAAACGATTTTGCTGTTATCATTGGTTGGAGAAAGAAAATTCACATGTGCATTTTGCCATCAAGAAAATTGTTTTAGAAGGAGATGAAATATGTATAGAAGAAAGGGCAGAAAATGTGAGGTGACAAGCTAGATAACATCGTGTAAGTGTCCAAGGGAGAGAACGTGTCTTCTACATGAGACAACGTTGTAAAATATACCGGGATTAGTGAATAAGCATTCAATCAACATTTAAAAGACATGTACCTTAATCGTGAGTAGATTTCACAGAGAAAACAATGACGTAACACACAGCGTTGTAATATATTTTAAGTCTATGGTGATGTATTTCATTATTTTTTGGTGTCTTTGTCTTTTAATACATAAGAAATCTGAGCCCGATTTCTTGTGTATTAGTTAGTGTAACTGTTCACAAAAGATCTTACATATGTGTGGGGCTCTGTGCTTAGATTTAACATTAATTGTGATAATCTCGTTAATTATCTTTATGTCTCAGTTCTAGTATTTCTAAATGTTGCATACAGTTTTTCTTCAGCATTTCAGAAGGAAAATTGTAGCACTTTCTAAATGAAACTAAAATGAATTATTCACATGGGAGGAAAGTGTACTATGGGAGGTTGCTCAGGAAATGGCTGAGAGAAGAATAAGAGAAATAAGGTGGTTAAAATCAAGAGGTAGAATTGATAGTGGGAGGAGACAGAATAGAACTGTCCTCAGAAGAATCAAAGTGAAAGTGTCATTGATAGGTTGAGTTTATTCGGGGTAGAAGGCAGATGCCATCATTCACGGACAATGCGTTAGGATGGACCAATGAAAGAACAAATTCCCACCTATCTGTTACGTTCAGGAATTTTGATCACGAAGTCATAGTGATGAGCCTGGAGGAACTTTATACAGTGATTCAAATGCTAAATTTAAAGAATCCATAAAACTCTAGTCAAAATAATACGAATGATTTCTTTTCTTTTCTTTCCTTTCTTTCTTTCTTTCTTTCTTTCTTTCTTTCTTTCTTTCTTTCTTTCTTTCTTTCTTTCTTTCTTTCTTTCTTTCTTTCTTTCTCTCTCTCTTTCCTTCCTTCCTTCCTTTCTTTCTTTCTTTCTTTCTTTCTTTCTTTCTTTCTTTCTTTCTTTCTTTCTTTCCTTCCTTCTTTCTTTCTTTCTTTCCTTCTTTCTTTCTTTCTTTCTGTGTTGGAGATCAGACTCAGGTCCTTGTGCTTGCTAGGCAAGCACTAGACAAGCACTCTTTCACTTGAGCTAAATCCCCAGCCCCAAATGGTTACTTTCAAAATGATACCTGCAAAATAATTTTAAAGCACCAATAATATGAAGAAAAAGTACTAATCAAGCAAAAAAAAAAAAAGAAGAAAGGATTTTTGTAAATTAGATAATTTCTGGAATCCGTCAGTAACTATGAAGACATTAAAAAATTTAAAGTTACCCATTTAAAAAAATAAAGTTTTAGTGTGCAAGACCTAAGCAGTACATATAGAGTGATCTTATTCCACTTTAAAAAAAATTAAAAAAATTGTGATCAAGGAATAAGAAAATTTGTATATTAAAAAAATACATATCCTAGAAAAGGGACTTTCAGAGAGTATTTCTAATAGATAGAAACCTGTTTCGTAAAAGGCAACCAAGACACATTCCTAACATGGGTCAAAGTCGACTGGGAGGGAATACTGGGGAGGGATTATTTGGCTTCTAGGTGCTGTCGCCCAGCTGTGTAATTGTGAGAAAGTACCACCAGCTCTTAGCATGGAGTTTAACAGGGAAGAGGCAAGAGGATAATTAACTCCAAAGATGTGGTTAGGAAAGTCTGTCCTAAAAGAATATTCTCCAAATGGAGGCAGAACAGGCTGAAAATACAGTAGAAGTATCACTTACATTTGCTATTAGTTTTATTTTTAATTTTCAATTTGCTATTACATTTGAAAAACATCTTTAGGGCTGGGGGCATAGCTCAGTGGTAGAGTTCTTACCTCTCAAGTATAAGGACCACACACAAAAAAGTAAAACAGCTTCATTGAGATATAATCCACATATATAATTCACCAATTTAGAGTGTATAATTTGTTTTTTGTATATTTGGAGACTTGAGCAACCACTCCACAAGCAATTTTAGAACACTTTTCAAAAAAGAAACCCCCTTCGTGTTAGTAGCCTCTCCTTGTTGTACAGCAACTCTCCCTACCAACCCAATCCCCAGACACTATTTTCCATCTCTGTAGATTTGCTCATTTCAGTTTCACAAATCAATGTGTGATCTTTTGTGACTGACTTCTTTTATCTAGCATATTTTCAAGTTTCACCAAAGTTGAAGCATATATTTTACTTCTTTTTCTGGACATGTCACATTTTATTTGTCCATTCATCAGTTCATAGACATTTAGTATTTTCTTCTTTCTGGATTTTGTGAATGGTATTACTACAAATGTTCATCTATGACAATTTGTGTAGACACAGTCGTTCATATCTGTAATTACTTATTTATATCAGAATATTTTACATCTGACTAGTTTAAGATGACTAGACTGACTAAAATGTATGAGTAAGACAAAAAAGGCTAGACTTTGATATTTAAGTTTGTTGAGTTACTACTTTAGTTGAGGAAAATGATTTGTTCAGAACAAAGATTATAAAGACATGAGGTTGTTCTAAGAATTTTTTGAGTTACTCAGATAAAAGGCAGGTTATTAAGTTCTTTGCTTATTTATTATTGTGTAATTTTGGACTGAAAGACGTTGTTGAAACTGAACTCTATAATAGAGGGAGAGATAAATAGTACTGTATAATTAAAAAAAATATTTTGCCAACAAAGTCATGCTTGTACTTGTGATTCCAGAAGTTGGACATCCTTTCTATGTTCCTGTTGGAAAAACAGTATTGTTATACGTCTCTCATTTTGTCTTTTAGGATATTTTCTCCACAGTATCAGGTGGAATTTTCAACAGGTGGTACATCTCCTTGAGGCAAATTGACCAATGGGTACAAGCTTGTGTAAGTACAATTTCTTGGTGATGAATGATTACTGAAATTGTACATGATACTGATGTATATAAATAAAATTATTAAGAAAAGTAAACAGCTACACGGGGTCTTGTACTCACTATGTAACCCAGGCTGGCCTCGAACTCACTGTGATCCTCCTGCGTCAGCCTCCCAAGTACTGGGATTACAGGAGAACACCACCACATGCAGCAACAGCTATCTTTTATTTAGGTGGGTTTAATATTTGTTAGATAAAAAGTTTAGTTATATAAACTGTTTATATAACTAAGGAAACAATGAATGGTTTAATAAATTTCTGCCTCTTAAAATCAACCAAATAACTAAATATTTTAAATGAATACAAAGTAGAACTCTGAAAGGCGCTCTTCTGAAGTAAAAATTTGAAATGTCTAAATATGCTTTTTGCGGGTTTATATTTTAACTTTAAAAATTGACACTTGTTTAGAGACACATAACCTCAGGGTAAATCATCCTCATGTTTATATTTAAATACCAGATTTTTGTATTTATTCTCCAAATGGTATAGCCAGGGTTATACTTCCAGCAAAGCACCTTTTCAATAAGCTTTTGTACATGCTTAAAAAGCATTTCTTTACAAATAAAACCAGTGAATTTTCAACTCCAACTGTTGAGTTCTGAGTGTGGGACTCTTTAATTGTCATTAGCCTTCCTTTGTTAACCCTGCTCATATGTGGAAGCCATTTAGACAGTAATAACTAAGCTTCTTAGCAACCCATTTGCTCTCTTTTTTTGTGGAGAAGCAAAGGGCACAGCTTACAGAAAAGCCGCATGGTAATGAAAGCCTGAGGTGGTACAATTTAACAAATTTTAGATCATTTGTAGATCTAGGCAAAACAAAAGTAACAAATTCAGATTTGCTTACTGGTTTCTTTTCACTGGGTAAGTGCAAGCATAAAATCTTATTTCTTTTATTTTTTTATTTAAATTTTTCATCTCAATTGCCTGATAAACTTAAGTTTATATTCTAGTAGTGTACTTTCCTTGTTCCATGTGTGTTATTACAATGATAATCACAACTAAAATTCCCATACACTGTAGTCTTTTGGATTTTTTGGGGGGGGCTGCTGGGGACCGAACTCAGGGGCTGTGCTTGCTAGGCAAGTGCTTGTCCACTTGCACTAAATCCCCAGCCTGCACTGTAGTCTTAACTATAAGGTGGATGCTATTGTAAGTACTGTCACAATACTAACAATTCTCATTATCAAAACAAGTTAGAAGGGAGATAGGCTTTTTTCATATATTAAAGTAAAGGCACATGAAAGGTAAGTAATTTGCCCAAGATCAATAGAAAAGAATGGCTGGAAATTGGATTAGAACTTAGGCAGAGTTAATTTTTTTAAAAAAATGCTGCATCTGCTTTTGCGTTTGTAAATATTTTAAGAAGTCTTAGATTTTTTATGAAGATGCAAGGTGTAGGAATTAGTCACAAGTATAAATTCACCTGTTTGCCACATGTGTGTGTCAGTATAATACATTTTTTCCTTAAGAGCATCAGTTTGCTTTAAAAATAACAAAGAATAGCAAAGTATTAAACTAGATAGCTATTTTAGAAAGAGGAAGAGTCTTAAGACACATTGCCAGACCTGGCCAGCACCAAGATAGAGCTGAGAACAGACTTAAAGTCCCCGTCCTGTTAGCACAAGGCACTTCCCTCCAGGGATTGAACGCAACATCCTCTAAATCTGTCAAATCTAAGTGAAAATCTATAGCTTTGTTGTCCAAATCCTCTAGAAAAAGAATAACTTTCTTGGGCTAGAGATAAAAAGATATATTATTTTGTTTTAAAAGTGGGTAATATGCTATTTTAAATACACCATAAAACATAACGTCAACATTCTTGAAGGGACTGAACAAAAAGAAGTCAAGCTAATTTGTTAAATTATCTGCAGTGTTGCAGTACTGATGTCTTGCATGTGCAATTTTTTATCACAGTTTCTTCGTAGAAAATAGCTGGGGATTTAGCTCAGTGGTTAGACTGCTTGCCTAGGAAGTGCGAGGGCCTGAGTTCGATCCCCAGCACAAACACACACATGCAAAAGAAAAGAAAAAAGGAAAGAAAATGGCTTTCATTGCTTCAATGTGTAGTTACAGGAGTCTAAAATCAAATGTTATTCTTCCTAACAGAAATTTCCTTTTAAAAATAATACAGGGTGTTAAGTTTTGTTCATGTGAACTCCATAAATGAAGCCTTATATGCATGTTCCATTACTTTTTCTAAATGAAATTCAGATTCCAATTTTTTTATCCCAAGTCTAGATGCAGTGCCTTCAGCAATAACAAGAAGAATGTGGCAAAGGGCTAAATCACACTGTCCACTACTGTGCTTCTCAGGCTATGAGGCCTCCTTTAGGTAAGCAGAGGACTCCTGACAATAAAGGTCAGCCAAAATATACATTCAACAAAATCATTGTCAAGCCCTGATCATAGAATGGTGCTATTTTTTTACCCTCCAAGCCATTTTCTTCTCTGTTTTGGAAAAAAAGTGACTTTGACATGATAAAATAGACTACTAGAGTATTGATGCCTTTAAAAATCTACTTTAAAATAAAAACAACAATGAAGAAAAACATACTTAGTCTTTCGCTGTGTATCTATGTTGGAATATTTCAGGATGATACTTAAAAAATTGAGTAATTAAAAGTAAATCATAACTGAAAAACACACAGTATGTGATTAATGAATATTTGCGAAAGAACAATCAGTGCCATGCTCCTAGAGATCTGTGGAGAATCTTCTCAAAAGGGATATGGGATTTAGTGATAGGGCTACAGGAAACATTATTTTGTTAGACAGGGTATTACCAATCTGGGGTTTTGCTGAAATTTTGGGCAATATATGTTTAATTATGCCATTAGAGACTAGCAGTGCGCTGAAAGTGTGTGGCTAATTGCTGTGTATTAAAACATCGTGATGAACACAAATGATTGAATTTCTCAGCAATATCTGTACCAATGAGCAGTTTGTAATTTTTTTTTTTAAGACTGAACTATGGTATTTTTCCTTAAAATGTAAGGACATACTTAGGACAAAGGAATTATGATTTATAATAGTGTTTTCAATAGCTCTAGCAAAATGTAACCCATCAAGTGAAATTAAGTGACTGCAGTGGTAATTATTTCACATTTTTAAATTTTATTTTGTTCTCTCTTGTTGTTGTTGTTATTATTATTATTATTATTATTATTATTATTATTAGTCTGTGTTCTGTCACATGGCAGGCAACTAAGCTACAAGAACTTTGTTAAAAGCACTCTGATGGGGTTGGGGATTTAGCTCAGTGGTAGAGCGCTTGCCTAGCAAGTGTAAGGCCCTGAGTTCAATTCCCAGCACAGTCCCCTCCCCCCAAAAAACCACTCTGAATTTGTTTCCACCATCCTTAGGGGTCAAAATATTTTGCCTTTTTAGGAGATGATTGTTGGTCATGGATCCAAATGAACATTACTTGCCAAAACTAACAAATAGATAAAAAATGAAAATTCTGGAGTTAGATTCTAATCTTAAGTAAACCAAATTACATGCTGGTTACATACAGGTTGGGAAGATCTAGAGCTTGGAAGTCCATCTGAATAACAAATATCATTTAGAAGTTATTAATGACTAGCACATTTGAATATTTAAAATATACAGTGTTGGAAAGCACGGAGTTTATGGAGTTTGCTGGCAGGTGTTTCTGGAATGTGTGAAGCTACCCAAAAGTGGGCTGTTAAACTTATTATTGCTTTATAACACACCATTATTAGAAATGCAAGAAGTATGTAGAATGTTATTTGGACAGCTTTCCAACATGTAAGTTATGTGGCAAAGCTTAGATGTGGTAAAAGTATGATGGATTAGAAAGAGACTTTACATCTTTAGCAAAGAGAGATGTTCAATTGCATTGTCAAAGGAACTATACTTATTTGAATTAACAGCTGCTGATTTTGTGTGAGGTTCTTTCCAGGTGTCGACAGAAAGGATAAACATAATCCTCCATTAATCTCCCTGCATCTGCCAAACACTAAGACAAAGTCCAGGTGAATAGTGAAGACAGTCCAGGGGAAAGACCCTTAAAATCCTCTACTCAGTCCCTCAAAGCAGAATTAATTCCATGTTAATTGAAATGGCTTCATTATTTTTCAGAATATTTCTTGAAAATTGAGGCACTAGTATATTCTCATTGCTATGTTTTCATTGAAAATGGACTGAGAAAATTGTTTTGAGCATTATTGTTATTAATTTCTTAAAAATAACAGCTGAGAATATTTTCCTAAAAGAAAAGCACAGCCAAATCTGTGGTCTTATCTCTTGAGATTCCAGGATAAATTACTGGTAAATCTCCTCTGACACAGGCCACTGGGTTCTCGGGAAAGTTAGGGTTCTTTGGCACGTTTCAGAGTGCTTTGAGGCATCAAATTTTAGGAGTAGACTGTTATAATTCTAACAGTGTGGGAGCTGATAACAGCAAGTTAACTTTGATCAGACACCCAACTTTCACCCAACTCAGCCTAGATTTCCATGTGTAAAATGGAGAGATGTAAGCTCCATTCTGGCAGGTGTCTTAACCAGTTTTCCTACTCTAAGCCAGAAGATTTTCATAGGTGACACAAGACATGTCTGCAGCAGCTGTTTTAGGAAAGAAAAGGGAAGAAAAGATACATTTCTCTGGCTCTTTT
This sequence comes from Hystrix cristata, assembly GCA_004026905.1. NCBI lineage: Eukaryota > Metazoa > Chordata > Mammalia > Rodentia > Hystricidae > Hystrix > Hystrix cristata. Next base: position 16,724 of record PVJO010015616.1, read on the forward strand.
TTTTTTTATGTATTACTGTCTTAGTTATTTTTCTCATTGCTGAGACAGAATAGCTACCCTCACAAGTGAAAGGAGGAAAGGTTTATTTTGACTCACAGTTTGTAGGGTTTCTGTCCATAGCTGGCTGGCTCCAAGTCAGGGTGGCGTGGCAGAGGGGAATCACAGAGGACAAGCGACCATTCTTGGCGTGGCAGGCAGAAGGCAGCAAAGCAGCCAAGCAGCAAACAGTAGCGGCCAGCCTGTCTTCCCTCTCTCCCTTTATATTCCATCCAGGCTATAAGCCTATTGATTGGTGCCACCCACACCCTGGGTGGGGCTCCCACTAACTACACCCAGAACTATGCAATTTCTGAATCACTGGACCAATCCCAGGATCACACACCCTAGATCCAGCCAGCTCCAAAAAGCCGTACCTAGGAGCAGGTAAGGCCTTGGACAGACATCTAGATGCAAGCCACAGTGATTACTCAGATTGAATAATTTGCTGCTTTTTGTTTTTGTCTCGCTCTTCCTTTTTAGATTTTTAGTGTTCTTTCTTTTCGGTCTTGGAAGCTTCTTAAAATCTAGAAAACAACCAAAATATCACTTCAGTTGAGATGCTTATTAGTTTTCTTAAGTGACATGTTCAGTAATATGCTGGCTTTAGCTAGTAGTAGACCAATGGCCATCCCAGTAGCTAAGTTCTTTCTATTTTTATATTTTATAGGAATGGGGAGGGTCAACTTCATCTTAAATCAAGCTTTGTGTTAAAGAGTATTTATCTTCTGGGAGCTTTTACAAGAGAGTAAGAAAAACTTTTCCCTTGAAGCTCATCATTTCTCATAGTCAAAATTTGACCTTGACCTATCCCAGAAAAAAAACCAAACGAACAAAACTTTAGGCAAGCAGATGGAATTTCTGATATGCTTAAACCAATAATTTCAGTTTTCATTTAATCACTACCCCAATTGCATAGCCTGAGATGAAAGAGACATGATTCATCAAAAGGAATCTGGATGCTGCACTAAGTTATGGTCTGGACTTTAAAATCTTACGGAACATTGTGATATTTATCTATCTATCTGTCTATCTATGTAAATTTTATATATGTCATCTCCAGTTTTGGGTATTCTTCTTAGCTCCATTTCTTTGTGTATCCAAGTTCCTACTCAAGACACCTCTACTTTGATGTCTAATTCACCTTTACAAATTTGTGTGTCTCAAATCACACTCTTAATTACTATCTTCCGTGCACTATTTTCACCTGTGCTTTTTCACATCTTGGTAAAGACTCATCTAGTTCCTAAGCATGAATCCTTTGGATTTATTGATGAACTTTTCCTTTTTCCTGCACATGAAATTTGTTTAGCTCCTTATTCACTATGTATGCGATCTTCCCCAGCCCCTCACTGTTGATTTAATAAGCAACCAGCACATTTCTGTAACCACCTGACTTCTGAGAGCTTCAACACTCTCTTTCTTTAGTCTCTTCCATTCACCACAAGCATAATGATGCTTAAAAATATTAGCTAGATTTCATCAGGAACACTAGCGGCCTTCAATAACGCTGAGATGTAAATTCCAAAGTCCTTATTGAGGAAACCCCCTCCACCATCTGTCTCTGGGATATCTTAGGGGCTTCCTTGTTTTCCTCCTGGTAATTGCCGCCCAGTCACACTGCCTGTCCTCGAGGATAACAAGCCTCTTCACTTATTCTTTCCTCAAACCGAAATGTTCTTCCCTAAAGTTTTGTCATCGCTCTGTTCATTCCTGATTTCTGTTTTCATCTTTCCACTCCAACTTTATGTGTCAGCAGAAACATTTCTGGCACCTCTCCTGTAAAACTGCGCGCCTCACATCACTGTTCGCCAGTCCTCTTGGTCGGGGTGTAGAATTTGCTCCGGAGGCTCATGTGTTACAGCCTTGGTTCTCAGCTGGGTGTTTTTAAGACTTGATTAAGCCTCTAAGAGCTGGGACCTGTGGGAGTTCTTAGGAGACTGGGGAAGATAGTAGGAATCCAGACCTTAATCTTTTCTTTTCCTGCCTGGGAGCCTTGAGGTGAGAGCTTTCTCGGCTATGTCCTCCCAACACGATGTCCTGTCTTGCCACAGGCCTCAGAGCAGCAGGCCAACCGACCACGGACTGGCACATCTGAAATTGTCATTCAACATAAACCTTCCCTTCGTCTAAGCTGGTTATGTCAGGTATTTGTTATAAAAACGGAAAACTGATTGACACCGTCCCCTTACTCTGATTTATTTTTCAGAATAATTTATCAACTTTTCTTTAAAGTACTACCCAGTAATGTATATGTGGATTTACATCATATCAGGTGTCATATTCTATCATTCTTCACACTGGTGCAGCTTCCACGAGAACAGCCAATCGGTTCTATTCACTGTTACTTCTACAGTATCGGAAGTAGCAGTTGTATCACTAGGGAGGGACTCCGGCCGTCCCAAAGCGAGGAACCGGGTACCTCACCTCTCGGAGGAGCTGCTTTACTGTCTCTCCTCCGGGAAAAGTAATTTCAGTACACATCAGTGAGAGGCAAGGGCAGATTTATCAGGCAGAGTTAGAAAGTGAGGAAGACTGGGGCAGGACTTCCGCTTGAGCTGCCAGAAGGAGCCCCTCACGAAGAATGACGTCAGCCTTTGTGGATTTGCTGGGCTGGGTGACGGGTCTGCTCGCTCATTCTCTCGGTCCTGGTTTCGTAGCTCTCAAGAAGTGCTCATGGCTCAATGGACAACTGGGTTTCCGTGGGATGGCTGCTGTCTTGGGGGTGGCGGTTAACGTTGGTTCTCATCATGGGGAAGCCACCCCTGCCGGGGGGCTGACTTCCTTATGGAGTGGTCTGCGGGCCTTTGCTCTTCCTTGTCTCTGAAGTGATTGCAGGTTTGGAGGCTTCCAGGAGTCACTCTGGTGGAGTCTGGAACTGGACTTTGTGTAGGCCGGCCATTGGATGTCCCTGAAAATGTGAAAAATTAGGTACTCTTCTTGGTGTTCTCAGTCTCGAAAGGGGATGAAGTAGGCCAGGTAAATTGAGGGCTGACAGTGCTAATACAGACACTCCTTAAGTGAATAACATGCTTACATTCAGAGCTCAGCAGGGATCTGACCCCAAACTTAGTGGTAATAAGGGATGCAGTAAGTGACGGCGGAGCTGGAAAGCTTTGTCTTGCCTTAGTCATTGACTCCTGCAGGACCAGCCTCTCTCTAGGTCCCTGTGGCAAAATCCCCCCATATTTTAGTTCCTTCCTCAACCTTGAGGGAATTGCGTGTCAGCCAATCTGGCTTTCTGAGTTTTCTGGCTGGATAGTAATCATCTGTGTGAGAAAGTGACGATCGAGCCTTGAGTTTCCGAGATGCTGGGTCCCAAGCCTGGGGAGAAAGCATATGGAGTACAGACACCAACAACCTTGGGTAGCACCGAGCCTGATCTGGGCCTCTAGTTTTCTTGTCTCTTTTCTACCTATCTTTATTTCTTCTGGACTACCTCAGTTGGAACACAATGAGAGTTCAGTTGGTAAATGTTGCATGAATGCTTCTAATGGCAGAGTTTACCTAATTTGGAGTATCAGCTATAATATGAAACGGCTGGAAAATTATTTTCTAATATCTATTTTGTTGACAGGAGAATTTTAACTAAACGGATTGCTACTCCTTCTGAACAGTGCCATTCATGTCTTCTTTTGTTTTCTTTTCTTTTTCCTTTCCTTTCCCTTTCTTTGCTGGGGTGTGTGTGTGTGTGTGTGTGTTTGGATGCGAGTACATGAAGGGATTGCCTTTTGTTGTTTCACTATGTTGAATGCATAAAAAATGTCAAGGGATAAATGAAAATAACACGTCATGTACTTGGGGGATTATTTGTAATGATTAACTCTGTTCTTCTATTAGAAATGGAGTTTTTTTTCTCTTTTTAGTGAAACAACCTTTGCAGAAATAGTCTCCACAGTTTCTGGGTACTGCAGACCTGAGGGATGATAGTCATGTTAATGTTATGTTTGGCCATCTGTATAGGAAGGGGTGGACTTCTGCCCTTCATACCTCTTTTTTGAGTCTCCTATCTGCTATGATGTTCAATGTGACAAGTTTCTGAGTGCAGTCTGCCTTCGAGACAGGAATACACATGCAGGAACTAATAAAGTTTACTACTCATTATGTATCCGAGATGTTCTAATTTGCCACTGCCTTACTGGGCCACATTTGTTTCAACTTGATAGAGAATGAGCAACTCTAGGCCAGATTTGGGGATTCTTTCATCTACCATTAGAATAAGAACTTGCATGGATCCTATTAATTATACAAATTATAAAACGTATTTTAACCCGAAATATCTCTTTTAAACATTCTAGTACTAAATTATTATATAAAATACATATAATTTAGGAAAACATTTATATCCCACTTGTTTTTCTTCTTACCTCGAGGACAGAATATTTTAGAATAATTACAAATTTATGTTAAAAATCAACTGGTGTTTTCTGTTTGATAAATGTTTATGATTTCTTGCTTCTTTCAAGAAATGAAGGTAGAGAGGATTTAAATGAAGAAATGGAAGTAAACTCTTTCTAAATTTCTTCCAGATCTCTCTGGTTAAATATTAAGAGAGTTAGGGAAGCTGCTTTTTATATTTACAACCCAATTTTAGAACATACTAGATTTTCAATAAATATTTGTTGTATCTGATATTGCTAAAATCAATAAAGAACTTTAGAAGGATTATTGAACCTGGAATTTCAAGGGATTGCAACTGTAAATTCAGAAATGTTCTACATTGTGATATTGAAAATATATTTAATTTCTTTTGCTGAGTAACATCTATATTATGTAAAGTGCAATATGCTAGTATAAAGTATATAGTTCATTTTTTTCAGGTGTACATTCTTATGTCACCTCCACCTAAATCATTGTATAAAACATTTCCAATACTATGGAAGAGCTCTCATTACTCTCTGCATCTGCAATGGGTTAACTACTATTCTAACATCTATTATGTTATCAGCTAATTATTCCCCCCAAATTTATATGCTTAAATTCAAACCCCAAGTACCTTAGAATGTGGCTGTCTTTGAAGAAAGGGCCTCTAAATGACTAACTAAGGTAAAATGGGGTTATATGTAAGGTTCTAATGTGATTCATTAATGTTCTTACAAGAAAAGAAGGATCAGGACACAGGCGACATATTCTTGCATTTATTTGTTGGAATTCTTTATATGTTCTTTATGCAAGTGCTTTTTCAGTTATATTTGATATATTAATCTCTTACCTCTTCCTACAGTCTGAATAGACTTTGTAACATCAATTTAATTTGGAAAAAGTGATGAAACATCTATCCCTGAGGATACCAATTGCTCTGAGTATACAAAACAACGATAATTCTCAAATACTGCTAATGGAAGTGCAATATTTTTCCAACCAAATCAGAGAGGAATTTGTTAAATTTGAATATTTGTAAGCCATATGACTCAGCACCATGATATCAAATACATAGTCAACAAAATATACTTGCATATTCACCAAAAACATGTGCAAGAATGTTAATAGAAATAATAGTGAAAAACTGAAAACAGATGAAATATCATCAGTAGAAATGTTTAATGAATTGTGGTATATTAATGCATTGGGATATTATATGAACTACAGCTATATATAATAACATTGAAGAATCTAACAAACATAATAGGTAAAATAAATATACAATAACAAATAACAATAACTCCATTAATATAAGATTAAAAGATATTATATTATGATATTAATAGTCCTCAGTGGTTATCTTTTGTATTAATTACAATGTTACAAAAACAAATTACTTTAAAACTTGCTTTAAACACTAAAGAACTTTTATCTTCTGATGGTGTCTGTGAATCAAGAGTTCTGTAGAAAGTAAATGGGTGATTATGTCTCAAGGTGTCCTGTGAAGTTTCTTTTTAAATGCTAGACAGAGTTTTAGTCATCTGAAAACTTGAGAGAGTCAGGTGAATACATTTCAAAATGGCTCAGTCCCATGACTTTTGGCAAGAGGCTTTGGAAAGCCTCAATGGCTTTGGCAATCCCTTTGGAAAGAAGAGAGTGGACAGTCACTGGAAAGGAACACAGGACAAGGAATGTGTAGGATATTTGATTTCTTATATTTGTGTTTCCCTCGTGATAATTCATCGTGCTTTCCACTTTTGTGGATTTTCCTGTGTGTATGTTATATTACAATAAAGGAGTTAAAATGTTTAATGCTAATTTTCATCATCTTCCACTAAAAATTAGCCTTTTGAAGAGATACTTTAAAAAACATACACAGGATAACTATATCATTAAGTGTAAACAGACTAATTAATCATGTAAATGTGCCATTTCTCTGTTACAGCAAATGTGGCACACTGAGTTATTTTGGGGGGTCCACTGAGATGCCAGATGACTTGCATAACTGTTTACAGTACACAATGGTCAAGATACTAATAATTCCTAGAGTTCCTGAAGGTACTTGGTTTTTCCCTGCTTTATTTCAGTTAATTATATGATCAAATAATTTTTTTCCTAAAATGCTGCTAATGTGGGCTCCTTGATATATCCATCTGCCCAGTGCTCCTCGGAGAGGGCAGGTTCTCTGCCTCCAGAGGCTTTCATTGTTTGGTACTGAGAATCTGTGATGTCATCGCAAACACTGAAATTGCTGATATGATGACTTTGGACCATGAAGTTATCAAAGAATCATCTCCTCTATTGCATTTGAGTGGCTTTTAAATTCTGCTCTGCAAAAAGGAGCGAGTAAGTATAAGGCTTTTGGAGATGGGTGTCTTCATCAATTCCCTGATCATTCTTGAAGTCAGTCTTCTCAATCCCACTTAGCTGAGAGACATGTTTTTAAAACTGAGGTTTAAACACTGTGCCTTTTAGGCTCAGGGTTTCTGCTGCTTCTTTAAAGAGCTGGAATTTTTTACACAATGACAAATTCTGGTTCCACTGATGTTTGACATTATAGAAGTGACAGGGGACACTTGAGAATTATGGCAGAGTGTACTTTGGAGGGGTCTCATTTTCTATATGTAAAAGTCACCAAGTTCACTCTTTATATAATTCTGAGCTAAAGTGAAAATTAACATATGATAATCAGAGTTCACCTCATGAGAATACTTACCTTGAGAATACCACTTTTATCTAAGTGTTCATTAGCAAGGGTAATAAATCTAATATTCTCTCCCAAATAATCATGCATTAAAAAACTATTCCTGAACCAGGATACAAATGTGCATCATCTGAATTAACTAAAGAATGTTTTTAAGGAATCTTAAAGATCAATTTTAAGCAGGTGCTAGGCTTTTATTAATTATTTGTACTTGCTACGAAAGAGAGCCATTTCCCTTTATCAGGCAAAGCTCAGCTGCTTCATTTAGAATGTTTGACATTTGAAGATACCAACAGAGTGTGTGAACGAGAGCAGGACATTCAGGTGACTTTTTAGAAGAGTTCTGGAGGAAGGGGTTATGCACACTAATAATATGATTATCAAAATTGTTACTGATGATATATAGTATTGAAAAATGGGTCTGATGATTTCTGAGCCTGCACTCTACCTAAGGGAAATGGAAATAGATGAAAAGATGTACAGCAGTTAAAAAGATCAGGATACTGAAAGAGCAGTTATCATTATTAGAGTAAATTTGGTCCAGAACATTTGAAGATGAGCCTGAGCACTTCGTTGATAACCATTGCCCTAAAGAAACCTACAAATGATTTCCCTTGGAAGTAGGCTAAGGAAAATAATTCCAAAAGGACAGTTTTGATTATAGCTAATAAGCTTTCAACTCCATAATGATGTCTATGCACCTGGAATGAGCAAATTCTCAAAGTGGACTTTTGAATTAAATAGGTCCCAAGGATTTTCTTAGGCAAAAATCCTAAGAAATCCTTTATTTTTGTGTTTTTAACATTGGAGATTCATACATGTAATTGGAAATTAGAATGTAAAATACATTTATGCTCTTTTTCAGAGAATACAGATTCTCATTTTCATATGTATTTTGCCATTTGCGTTGATATCCAAAGGAATGGCATAGTAATTGTCATTTTTTTTTTATTTCTTGTATGAGGTGTGTGTTGTTTGTAGCAATTGTGCCTCAGAAGTAGCTCTACTTTGAAGCTTCTATATATTACTATGTATGTGTTTGTAGCTTTCTGTTTTAGCGATGTAAGTGTTGATTGCACTGTATTCATCTGAACAGTATTATTTAAGTTTGGGTGCAAAATTCAAGGTCAGACAACTCTATTAGGCAAATATGATGATAATGAACTACTTAAAGCAGGTCTGGGAGCAGGACAGGTAGGGTTTGAATGTGCGTTACAATACTTACTAGGAAGTTGGCTTTGATTCCTAGTTTTTTCATCTATGAAATGTGAATAATGGTGACAGTAGTATCTAGCTCAGAAGGTTTGAAAGCTTAAATGAGGTAATGAATGAAAATAACTTAGCATGGTACTTGAGGCATACTAAATCATCAGTATTCAACAGATAGTGCTGTAATTTTTTCTAGATCAGTAAGTTTGATGAAAGGGGTAGTGATGGTGTCAAAACTTCCTTCTATTATATTTCCAGCCCAACCAGCTGCCTCACCATTATGTCTTTGGCCACAAGAGCAAAGAGATTACAGATGGCTTGGAAAAAGTCACTACTCCTGCCTGAGAAGGAATTTTGTGGTTCAGTATTCACAACTCATCAATATTATATCACTTCCATAGACAGAATTAGAAATCTGAAAGAGAAATGGCACATTAAGCCTTCAAAGTTTGGTGTTTCGGGGCATTTTGGAAGAACTTACTCAAGATAGACAGACATTATAGGATTGAAGAATTAAAATGAAGTTTAGAGTTATTCAGAGAACATGCACAATTTCAAAAGGCAATCTGGGTAATTCATGGCAAATAGTGACAGCCTTATAAAACATCATCATCAATAAACATTTATAAATATCCACTAGGGCCAAGACCATACCTGGCGTGAGAATTTACAGAATGATTACTTCACGCTGAGTTTCACTTTGGTTCTGGAGACGTGGCCATGCATTGGTGCACAGTGAAGAAATGACGGGAGATAATAACAGTGAAACTTCATGGTGATTACTGACGAGCCTGTACATGTGCTGTCAGGTGTTTGACGGAGCTACTGAAAATATGATTATGTTCAAAGATAATCATATTCATAAATGTGCCTTTAATTAATGTATAAGTAACTTCAATGAACATTTCAAAAGGCTTGAAAACTGCAACTTCTTGAATGCTTTTTCTTTCACCATTTTATACTCTTAAATTTTGCGACAGCTTTACAGCTATGGACATACACACATGTGCATGTATGTACACACACACACACACATGTATCACATACAAGAGGAACCATGATAAAATTTCTTAGGAAAACATTTAAAGAAAAGTTTATTTCAGCCACAACAAGATAATCTAGATAGCAAACAGAGTGAGTGTTAATGGTTTATTCATTTCCAACAAACCTAGCTCTAGCTTGTCTCTGGACTTGATACAATGCCTGCTAGCATTAGAGAGAAGAGATCCAGAAGGGATTATGGGATATGGGATCTCACTCATACTCTACACTTGACTCTTTAGCTATTAAATGCTGTACCTTATTAGGTAACTACATAGTTCGTCATTGAATGGTATACAAATGACATTAAAATAACCTTTTATTAAGAATTTTCTCTTAATATGAGCTAAAAAGTTGAATTACTTCATTAGTTACATCTGTCTTTAATAGAATATCTCTCTCTCTCTCTCTCTCTCTCTCTCTCTCTCTCTCTCTCTGTGCCGCTCTGTCTCTCCTCTGTGGTATAAAGAAACCAGAGAAACACTTTGGGCTAGTGCTTCCCAAAGTTTGTACAAACCATTGCTGGTCCTTCCTATTAAAATGCAGCCTTGTGACTCTTTAGGCCTGGGAGGGACCTGCAGTTCTGCATTTCTAGCACACTCTCTGTCGATGTCTCTGTGTGTGTGTAGTTCCTCCACTGCCTACCTGCACCTCATAGTTCTTCTTATGTACGATAAGTTTGTGTTTGTTTGTGTGTGTGTGTCTATGTACAGGGGTGTGTGTGTGTGTCTTTGGTAGTGAAACTGTCATAAAACGTAGGAGTATAAAATGGAAGAGAAAGGAAAGAGTTGCAAAGTCTCGTTGACATAAAGCTTATGTGAAATGGAAATACCTTGAATGCAGGGACAGGCATGCCTCAATTGCTACTGGAATCCCGCTTCTCTGAGTTCCAGAAGGAGGAGAGACATGCTAATTGCCTTTTATGAACCTACAAGAGCAGATACATATTCTAGGATACTCATGGTTCTCTGTAAGAGTCTTCCAGATTTGCTAACCTTCGTCAGTAGTGAAACTGCATTTTGTTGTATGTTTTAAAAGGTAAAAAATATTAGACAGGAAGCCTCACTGTGCAAATAAAAGCTGAAGCGATTGATATCTATTCCTTTGCAAATTAGCATGGGAGTCTACTTTTAATCTTGGATCTTCTAATATTATTTTATCTTGGAGTCTCGGTTAATATATAGTGTGCTAAAATTTTAAGAGAATATCAGATATAGTTTATATTTTACATACAATAATTATTTTTTCTTTGCATCCTGGAATCTTCCTACCAATAGAAATAGTTTGAGAGGCTGATCCATATTTCCCCCATTGAAGAGAGCACACAAATAATCTAAAGAGAACAAAGAATAAAATTCTTGGCTTTTGAGCTCCCAGGTAGACTTTTACAAATCTATTGCAAAGTCAGTGTCTGAAAGTCAAAGTGCTTTTGAGTTGGAATGGACAGAATCTATTCAGAGAGAACAGTTTGTTTTGTTTTGTTTGAATTCCAAAAGCTGGGCACTGAATATCAAGAGCAAAGAGGACCCAGAGCATGGAGTTTACACAATAAGCTACAGACTGGGGAGACGGGATCAGTGACGTGAAAGCCCTCTGCCCACTCCGGTGAAGCCGGGTTGGATCAGCGGGTGGAAGAAGATCAGAGGGAAGGGACCAGAACGCGGCAGCTTGTTGCAGTCATGATCTGGGTAGTGAGGGGAGGGACTGGGACTGAGGGATAAATGAAAACATGGATGTGTTTTGGAGACTCCAGGAGTGGAGAGGGCCTGTGCCATTTCTCACAAGTGTAGGTCGGTGAGGCCTCAAAATGCTTGGTGAAGAGCTGTGTCTAGGGAAAAGGAAGCAAAGGCTGGAAGCCCTCTGACACCAGGTTTGGCATTACTTTCTTAAACTCCTGTCCTCTTACGTATCAGGAAGGAGATCATGAGGAAAAAAAAAACAAAAACAAAAACCAAACAAACAAAAAAGAAACAAGAAAACAACAGAAACAGAAAACAAAAGAATTGAAAACCTAGCTTGCACAAGTCTGTTGTCCCAGCCCTCAGGAAGCCGAGGCAGCAAGATCGTAAGTTTGAGGCCAGCTCGGGCTATACGGCAACACACTGTCTCAAAACAACCCAAATGACAAAAACGAAACAATAAAAGGAACATGGGACAAGATGAGGAGCAGATTCCTGCCCGACGTGGGACACTGTAGTGTGAAAGGTATCACTGGAAAATGTGAGCATCAAACGAGGAGACTGGGCAAAACGAGCTGCGTGTAACATGGAGAATGAAAAGCCTGGAATCAGGCGCTCCACAACACAAGTGTGAGGAAGAAAGGCCCAGGAAACTGGCCGGGAATGGGAGGGGTGACAAATCCTAAGGGGGGATGTAAGACTGACAGCATGCTGTAAAGTGAGAGTGACTCAGTCTACACAGAATTCCAAAGAATAAATTGTGTTGCCATCATTGGCAATTGAGGCCAATGAGCTAAATTAAGTTTCACAATGTAATAATAAAGGTACAACTCATCAACTTGGGTTCTGTGTCTAGGTCAATCCATAAGCTGTGCAATGAAATGTTAATAATAATGACATCCTTGCTTGCTTTAGATTTAAATAACATGAAGATACATTCACGTAGAATTTTAGAGCAGGAATCAATCTCAAGGATAATCTAATCATGTGAAGCCCCTTCTTACAATCTTCAGACTTCTTTATTCTCAGAACAAAAGCACCAAACCCTTACCGTGGCCAGGGAGACCCGTGCAGTCTGGCTCCTTGTCAGCTCCGCAGCGCTGTTTCGTCTCCTGACTGTCTCCAGCCACGCGTAACTTTGGTTTCCCAAACCTGACCCACGCTTTCCTGCTCAGGGCCCTTGTGACTACTGTTCTCTCTGTCAGGAACATTCTCCCTTCCAACAGTAAACTAGCTCAAGGTCAGACTACGTGTTAAACTTTTCCTTTTCATCCTGGAGTGCTTTATACAGCATTTAGCACAAATGAAATTTAAACTCGTGTGGATGTAGGTATATAGTGTCAGTCTTCCCTCCTACTCTGTAGCCTTTAGTGGTCCAGAGACCACAACTGCTCTATTCCCTGACAGAGGCCTGTGCTCGGCACGGGGCTGGCACATGGTGCCCATGAATACTCGGGGAGGGAGCAGATGAATGAACGACTGATACGACTTGATACTTTCATTCCACACGGGGAGATAGGTGTAAAGCCTGATGAGACCTACCTCTGTAGAGATGCTTAACTATGATCAAAAGATGTTTTATTCTATTTTGAGAAAGGATTGGAAGAAATTTCATCCAAAGTTTAAAATACTCAAAATAAGTTAAAGAATTTGGGTAAATCATTAACCCATTCCCTATTGTTGCAGCTTTCTTTGTATGTACTACATGTACAAAAAAAAAAAAAGGATCAAGAGATGGGTGGAAGGAGGAGGGAGGGAAGAGAAAAGAGATAAAAAAGGACTTAATATGTATTACTTATATGTTCTACTTTTCCACAAGGAAATTAAGCATTATGGACTACAATTGCATGTACTAATAAAAAATAAAGAATGATTAGTCATACTTTTATCACATCTGAGATAACGTGTTATAGCTAGAACCATACAGTATTTATTAAAAGCAAATTGGTCTTGGTTAGCTCATTAAGTTTTGTGGTTTTTGAAATATGAGTCTCCACTGGACCACCAAGTGGCCTCTATAGGGTCTTTTTCCTCGTGTTAGCCAGAAAAACCTTGTGTTATTTTTAGAAAATGTTTGCAATAAAAACCAATGAGACAGCTATAAATGTCAGTAGGTAAATAAAAGAGGCTCAGCTTGTTCTTTTTAATACAAGATTATGAAATTTCAAGTTGTATTAAATTGGCACTAATTTGGAAATCTCAGCTTTGATGTGCTTCTTGTCTTAAAATTGTGTGAACTGTAGACTGAAAGGACATTCCCACCACGATTGAGTGAAATGTATTTACGGCACAGTGGGAGAAAGTCATATTTTACTCCCAGTTTTCTCTTGTATCTTGGCATGGGAGCTGTAGAACCAACCAAACCTTATCAATATTTAGCATCTTTTCTTTAAAATGACAATTTTTAGAAAAATAATTCAGTATCAAGGTAATAACCATACCTCTGGCTGCCTGGATGTGTTTTAAACCCAGCTGGAAAAGTGGGATATTTCACCTAAGAAAATCATATGAATGTCAGACAACTATTTTTTTCCATAAGTCCTTATAAATAATAACTAATATTGTGCTAGGACAATAGAGGATTTTCTCAATCTCCTCTGGGTGCCAGGTAGACTACTGGCTGTTAGCTCAGATTTATGACAAAGTATTATTTTTCTGCTAAAACAGATGGATTTTGAATTGACATTTTGACATCACAGAAAAATACATACTGTCCTTTCAAACACTGTTCTCGGATACATCAGCAAAGCAACTATTAAGTGAAATATATGACAGCGGGACTTCATCCTACTTTTCTTATTTGAGTGTTTATTTGTTTGAAATGGCCACAGATAGGTTCCTAAGGATTTGAACTGTGTCAGAAATTATTTGATTTGAATCAAACAATGAGTGCAATCCCACTTGTTGCCACCCCTACAATGACTTCTTTGGGGAGGGGCCGCCCTCATGGATGAAATGCAATAATAAGTTCAGGAAAGCTTTCATGGGTATTATGTCATTGGTAGGAAATATTTAGACTAAAGAGTAACATAGGAATATTTCATAGGTATAGATATTAACAAAATAATTCATATTCTTACCAATATGGATATAAATGTGTTTAGAGACAAGAATGTGATAGTTTGAAAATAGAATACATTTCCAGATAGAGATGTTACCAGAATAATTCCCATATCTGTAAATGTATACTTAGAAATATGTTGAATTTATGATTGAAATATCACCTAGAGAAATTATCATAGTGGGGATTTTTAATAGGTGTACGTATATATAAGGTGTTGATTGTTGCGCTTATTATACACTTCATTATGTATGGAAGAATTTTCAAGTCTATTTTATTTTTGAAAATGAAAACTTCCTGTTATGTTTCATGTCCATACTTACTTAAGTATTTGCAGATTGCAAGAGGTTAAATTTGTTTCTTGAGCCATTCATTTAATAATTTAATTCATTTTGACTTATTTTCCATTTTTATGTTCACATGTGACATTGTTTCTATGTAAAGAAGACACAATTTGTACAGTTTTGACACCCTAGGACATGTCCTCCTGACTACCCCTGCCTCACTCACACTTAGCCTGCCCGTGTGAGCCATTTTAGGAAGTTGTAGTAGAACTTTTTTGTTCAATTTCTCTGAAACCATTTTCAATTATTTTGTTGAAAGCTGTCAGTCCCTCAAAGGACACTGCGTTCTCGTTTGCCTGCCTAATCCTTTCAGTCTCGCATTACTTTTAGTAGTACATCTTGCTTTTTATCCTCCAACATGAAAATAAGACTGATAAAGTAGTACTACTTACTGAGACATTAGTAAATGACATTATAGGTAAAAGTGTTATTATTACTATTATTGATGTTACATAAAGTTAAGACTTTTATCAAAAAAGGACTTCGGGGCTGGGGATTTAGCTCTGTGGTAGAGTGCTTGCCTGGCAAACACAAGGCCCTGAGTTCAATCCCCAGCACCCTCCCCCCAAAAAAACTTAATGTATAAAGCTATTTAAAATTATATTGAACTTGCATTAGCTTTATCCTTTATAAATCATATTTTAAAATTTTGTGGTTAATACTTTAACAAAAGGAATTTTTAAGATCCACTTTCATTTAAAAAAAATTAGTCTAGTCAGCAAAGTAAAGGTCAGAACTTTGATTCTTTTCATAGACGTCTCTTTCTTTTAATGATCCAGCTTTTTCTATACTGGATTCAGTGAAATACATAAAAATAAATAGGCCAAAGCAACTGTTTTGGAAAGTATGAATATTTCAAACTGTCCATTGATAAATTTTAGACCTCAAAATCTTATAAGGTACCTTACAAGAATTATGTCACTTCAACCATTCAGATGAAAACTTCATACAGATAAGGACACATGAATGTTGTAGTGACTCTGCAAATCAAATCTCCTAACCCTGGGCTTTGAGCTTCATTTACTCTTGTGGGGTGACCCTGTGTCCAGGGCCCCTCTTGATATTCCCATAAAGGTTTCTTCCCAGGCTTGGGTCCCTAAAGTACAGAGAATGTCCCATCAGGTGACAGATGGGGGCAGGAGGTGAGAGAAGCCAGACCCTGAAGTCTGGCCAATGGCGTGGGGCTCCACCAGCCCCTCTGCCAGCCATGGCGTGGTCTAGAGTCTGGCTTCATCCCCTTAGTCGTGAGGGCTCATCCCAGGATACCCACAGGTTGCTCTGTCTGGGAGGAGGGAAGGCATGAGACATCTACTTGGTGGGTAACTGAATGAAGGTTCCAGAATCCAGAGACCTCTGTTCCTGCTGTTCAATGAATGGAGAAGCAGAGTTTCAAAAGAGAGGAAGGACTCAAAGATATCCACTAATACTTTTAAATATCTCTGGAACTGACCATAGAAATTAGCAGAGAGGATTTTTATTTGCTTGCTTGTTTTTCTCTCAGTAGCAGAGTGTCCCCTGTCCTGATGGCAGGGTGCTCTGCACTGGGGCTTTTATTCTTTTTTATTTTTTTAATCTTATTTGAATGGTACATTTTAGATATAAATAGTGATAACATTCATCATAGGGAATTTGTACCTGTACATGGGATATCTTGCTGCTGCTTTTTTCCCCCATTCCCCTCCCCTGAAGGGTGGGGCTTTTATTCAACCACTTTATAGAATAGGAGGTCCCCTACCCTGTCACACACACTGCGGATTAGGTCAAAAGTGGGTGATCTGAGTCCAGATCAGTGTGGATTTGAGACTTTGGGCAAGTTGGATCATCTTTAGGACTATGGCATTTGGAGCCAGGGAGACATATGTGGGCTTGTGTATGGTTCAGGGCCAGTCTCTCCCACTTCCTCATCTGTCCTATGTGGTCGGCACATCACACCATTGTTATGGCGATTAATGTGGAGCAAGACCTTTTTAATGTGGAGACTCTTACTGTGAGTCTCCATATAACAGGCACTCAAGAATACTTTTCCTTTCCACATCTAAGCAAAGAAGTAAACATTACTTTTAACTTGCTAGTTATATGTGTTTAAATATGTAAAAATTATCTGTGGTGGGGAATTTAGGGTTAGAGTGAAGAAGGTAAACCACTCACCTTAGTCTACACGAAGGGGAATAATCTGCCCTCTTTTATTATTGTTATTTTTAGGTTTTTTGAGGCAGGGGCTCCCTATGTAGTTGAGACTGGCCTTGCACTTACTGTGTAGCTGAGGCTGGCCCCAAACTTGCAGTGATCTTCCTGTCTCAGCCTTCCAAGTGCTGGAATTATAGGCATGTGCCACTATGCCTGGCTCCCCATTTATTATTTGTTTGGTACTTGAATTTCTACATACTTAGTAGTATATGTGCTCTAGTTGTAAAACTTATTGATAAATAGGCTATAAAAATGTTTTCTCAAATAAATTTTTAAAAATAAAGTAAACAAGTAGCCCATTTCTTAGGTTTTTAGAGAGACTAATTCCCCAAGGGACTTGATTTTACTAGAACCCATGGCATTCTTCTCCTTTGATGATACATATTATATTCATGATTGTGGACAGATAGCAGATGACTAAACTAGTTTTCCTTTTATGTAAATTTCAGCAGCAATCTCAAAGTAAAATACATTTATTGTTTAAAAGTTGTAAAATTTGTACACTTTTGTAGGGTACCTTTTAGTAATTCAATACATGTGTACAAAGTATATCAATCATGTATACAATGTGTATCATTCAAATCGTGTAATAAGCATTTCCAGCTCTTATACTACCCTTCATTCTTATTTATTGAGAGTTCTGTATTCCTCTTTTCTAGTAATTTTGAAATAAAATAAGGTGTTTTGCCCAGTAGTCACTCTAGTGTACTAAAGAAGAACCTGGAGTGATTGCTTCACTATGCATTTTGGGTATTAGCTATTAAATCTTATTTTGGTCCACTTTCCCCCACTTTCCCCATCTCTAGTGAATACTTCTCCCATTCTAGAATGTTATTCTACAAGGTTGACATCCTGGTGTTCACGAATGAGAACAAAAGCAATTTTATATTTGTCCTCTGAATTTTTATACCTTAATTTTAGTGCAATATATTGTTTATTTTGATAACAGTTAAATCACTATTCAGAATGTACATTGCAAATGACATTTATTTGAATAAATGCTAAATCTGTCCTGTGTTGTAGGTCATTTTTGTACATGAAATTTTTCAGTAATTATTTGCTGCTTTGAATATTTTGATTAGGAAGAAAATAGGAAGCGTCATCATGACACCATTTTAGGGAAATCATGACATATTGAAAAAGGGATTTTAGTTAAAAGGATACCCATGAAAGGGTTAGATAATAACTCCACGGGTAAGAAGAAAGACTATGCTCAAGATAACAACCCTCATGCCATGAGATTTAAGGTCCCGTGGGATCGAGAAAGTGGATTAAAGGAGACGTGAAAGCAATGTGCCTATTCAGCTGCTGATCGGAAAATGACAGATAGATTCACTGAGAAAGTTGAAAAGGCACACTGCAAGAAGAAAACAATACTATTATTTAAGATAATAGAGACATTCTTCAAAGATCGTTTCTGGAAAAAACTAGCAGGCAGGTTTACCCCCTGATCGAGGCACTGAATACTTTCAATCAAAGCACAGTGGTTTCGCCTAATAAAAGTTCTCAGAGCAAAAGTAAAGAAAGAGAAAGAATTTTAGGTGGTAAATATTTTACCTTTGTATAGTTGGCAGTACTATGGAGCAGTTTCATTCGTTGCCTTCTGGTGGTGTTTCTCAAAGTGTGGCCGGGGGCGACTAATGTTTCCAGAGACCCTTTTAGAGGTTCAAAACTACTTTCTTAATTATACTCGGTTACTATTTACCTTTATCATTATTACATTCTTTTCTCTGGTGGGTACACAATGTAACTTTTGGAGGCAAAAGTGTGATAATCTGAACAGACTGAATGCAAAAGCAGACATGTGGATGCAGCTGGCTTCTACGAACTAAAACTTCTAGAAGAGGTTTCTGGAAAATACAAAACAATGCCACTCTTCAAATGATTCTGTTTTCAGAATATAGTTATATTTCATTAAAAACATGTACTTACGCTAATACATGATGGGTTTATTGCTTTTCCCTTTAAACTAATAAATATTTTTAGATAGTCTGAGTTTTAACTTTACATATGGTAAATATTAATAGATAAAATCAACAGTCAACTAAATCTTTAAAAGCCTGAATTAGTTTTATGAATATAAGGAGCTCCTGATAGCAAAGTTTTGAAAATCTCTATGTTAAGAGGGATCGGCATGCTTTTTGTAAAATTTACTTATGGACAATAGAGACTGTAAATGGTCATCATGTTCATTTCTCTTCTTCCTTTGGGGACATGGAAGATATACCTCCTCACAACTCTACAGGTGAGTAGAGCTGTGTAGCCACAATGGCAAGTGTCTCTGTCATGTCAAAACATTTTTTTTTGTCTGTTTTGTTTCTTGAGACAGGGTCTCTCTGCACAGACCAGGCTGGCCTCCTGCCTCAGCCTCCCAAAAGCTGGGGTTACAGGTGTGCACCGCCAAACCCGGCTCAAATCAGAACATTTGGTGGCTGATGTGGTCTTTAGGTATGCTTTTTTCCCCTTCCATGAAGGCATGTGATGGCGTAAGGGTGCCAAAGCACAAAGCGACCTAGAGTATTGAACCAATGCTGGAGAGGTGTTCTGGAGAACCATCTGGATTAGCAATAGACTCAGTGTGAGTTAGGCAAAAATTTTCAGGGTGGCAAATCCTTGTGATTTGGAGGTTCTCTGTTATGCTTGCAGAAATTAGCCTGTCATGAATCTTGTTTGTCACAGGAAAACCAGCACAGTCTGATAATTTTAGTGGTGTGTTACACAGAGCACAAGAAAAGTTCTGATGCTATTATAACTAATAATGAATTGAAATTGTTTTTTATTTATTTATTTTTCTTCTGCTTTATGATTTCCCCTTTATCAAACTCTCCGGTAACACATCAATTCCTTTATGTGAGTATTACTTTGTCATTACCTAACAAGCCATTAATGGAAAACTCTCAAGCCAAAAGTCTTACATTCTCTAATCTTAAATTCAATCATCATCTTTTCTTAGATTTTAAAATTTATTTTATTCACATTTTTTTGTGGTGCTGGCCTTGAACCCAGGGCTCATGCATGCTAAGCAAGTGCTCTACCACTGAGCTGCACCCTCTAGCCCCAACTTTTCTCAGTTTTTGAAGATATGAAAACAAAATTTCAAGTAAACTGTGCTCAAAGTTAGTGGTAAGGTGTAGTGGTCAACTTTAAGACTCATATTTTCCAGGTCTTTTCTTCACTAGTTTCTTAGATTTTTGTCAGTCTTGTTCTGGGGCCTATTTTGCCTTACTGGGCCTGAACTGAAAATAATACTAAAATACACTAATATAATAATACTAAATACACTAGTTTTTTTTTTTTTTTCTTTTTTTTTTTGGTGCTGGGGATCGAACTCAGGGCCTTGTGCTTGCAAGGCAAACACTCTAACCACTGAGCTAAATCCCCCCTTTATGTGATCGTTTGTTCTCTGAGGCTGGACTCCTGGGTTTGACCTTCCTAGCAGCTTTCAGAACAGAAAATGTTCTGTCTCCATATTCTTTGTCTCCAAATTCTTTTTCTCGGTGCTCAAGAAGAATGCCCTGCTTTCCTGATCCCACCACAAAAACTCCCCCAAGGATAGCGCCTTCACCTTTCAGGTTTCCAGAGAAGCCTCCACTCTAGGCCCGGAAGAAGTTGTACCACACACCTAGACGCATGAATCCCATAAACATCAACTTCCGGCTCTGTGGACCGTAGAACTTTTTCTGTGCATCCAGGAAGACTTCTCCTTTGAAGTACGGCTGGAAGTCCTTCACCTCAGTCCCGCTCTGCTTCTTCACCCTGCATCGAGGGGGACACCCAGCGTGTCCAGCTTGGGCTTCAGAGAGGATAGGTCTGCAGCCTTCTCTCGACAGAGGAAACAGCTGGGCCCGCACAGCCATAATCACGGCTCCGTTCTTGTCCCGTAGCTCTTTTGCTTTGAAAGTTCTTGGTTCCTTCTCCAGTGTTTTCAGATCTATATCTTCCGGATACTCTGATGTGGCTTCTTGGGACTTGGACAGAAACACGTCTGTGTTGGCCAGGAGCAGTGCCAAGGCAGCGGCCGCCAGGGCTCCTGCCCCGATGGACCACATCCGCATGGTGAAGAATCTTGGCTCCTGGAGGAAAGACATTTCTCTGCGGCTGTCACGGACCTCACAAGCCCAACTCGCGCCCGGCAGAGGTGCCTCCCGCTGCCCGCCAAGTCCGCCCCGCTGGGCCAGGCCCGAAGTTGTTTTTTCAAAATTGTCATTTGTTCATTTTGATGCTTTAGTGGCAATTATAAAAAAGGACATTGGGTTCTATGGAAATGTATTTAATATGGATATATGAGTTATTACTTTTAAGGAGTATGTGACTTGAATGCCATTCTTTTACTTTAGATGCTTAGGAAACTTGGTGTTAAACATAATTATTATTTACGTTCATGGAAAGCAGTTTCTCTTACGCTGCTCACCCCATGGTGGCCAGGAATCAGAACAAGAGAGAGAGGGAGGAGCCACGGACGGGACTGCAGCTACAGGTTACTGAATCTGTGATCTTCCTCTTCTGACCAGGCTCCACCCACTAACTGCACCGTCAGCTGTGAACTCATCACTGGATTACTCTCCTGCTGGGTAATCCACTGATGAGCATAGCACCCCCATGATCCAGACGCTTGGAGGACATTTTCCATCTACACCATGGCATGCAGTTACTCTTGGATCTTTTCCCAACCTCCCCCCCTCAGTGGTACCAAAAGATCTGGAATCTCAGACATGAAGAGATTTTTGCCTTCATGGAGGCATGAAGGGCTAAGCACCAAGAGCTCTGGTGTACTGTGAAATCATCCATCTCTTTGGGACATTCTGTTTCTTACTTGTCACCTTGAAGAGTGTGACATTTTTGAAAACTTGCTATGTGGATCTGTGTGCGGAGGTACACTGTTGTGCTCTCACTGCACTCTGCTCTGCCATCTGTCCCTTTTCCTTCTAGACCAGTGGACTTCTGATCTCAGCTCCTTCCCTGCCCCATGACAGGAGAGCCCACTTTCCTTCATGTTTTGAACCTAGTTATTTACGCACACTCTGAAATCCTCTTCATCTTCTGGAAGCAGGAGAAGTCATGGACAATATTTTTTTTCCTGACCTAATGTATCTCTCCTTGAAGCAATATTTATAGAACCAACAGCGTGCTTGAATAAAAAAGAAGAAAATGAAAAAGCAAGTTGATGTAATAGTGTCATTCCATCACATAAATGATTGTGTTTTCAGTACATTGTTATAAGATTTTTGACATGGGTAGGCAGAGTGGGCTATGGGAAACGCGTGCTTCTAAGCATTCAGTTCTAGGGGTTTTAGGGATGACCTCCCGAAATACATCATGTCTAAACTGAAAAATGAGTCAAGTCTATCCAGTTGAATTAAAAGAAGGAGAGAAGAGAGGGGAAGAGAATGAAAAGCGTTCAAGAGAAAGGAAGCAGCATGTGTAGAGACGGGAACAGGATGAAGAGGTAGAGGGTTGTCAATAGTTACTACATGGCTGGAGAGGACAGTTTGAAATAGATCGATGGAGAAAGGGGCTAGAGAAGAACATAGTTCACTTGAATTTGAGCCATGTGAAAACTGAACAGCCTTAAAGATTAGGCTTTCGTAAGATCCTCTGGCTACAGCATGAAAAGTGGATTCAGCTGTGCGAGAATGGAACTGAGGAGACGTGTTGGAGGTCTTTGTAATGACTTTGGCAAAAGATAATGTCAAGTTGACATAATGTCATAGCAGTATGAAGGCAATAATTGAATGAATCGGAGAGTTATTATGGACCCAGAATGATTCCACCATCAAAAATCATCCTTTATTTTTGGATTGGCACTTGAGTATGTGTTGGTCACATTCCCTAAGACAAAAAGCACAGAAGTCTCTATAAGAAGACTCTTCTATCTAAAATTTCAACCTCTCACCATTTCCTATTCTATTTGTTTCTGTAATTTAACAATATCTTTCATATTTTATCTTTATATCTTTGTGAGGAGAGAAACCCCTGTGGACAGATATTTGTTTTTTTTTTTTTTTTTTTTTTTTTTTTGCACTGGAGATCGAACTAGGGGCCTTGTGCTTGCAAGGCAAGCACTTTAACCACTGAGCTAAATCCCCAGCCCTGGTTTTGGTTTGGTTGTATTTGTATCTGTTGATTTTCTATTGTATCTCCAATTCCTAAAACAGTACCAAATGCATATGGGCTACTGTATAAATATTTGATAAATGACTAAGTGACTGACTGACTGATTGGCTACATGAATTAGGAAGGCAATAGTAAAATAAATGAGTTTAACGTTTGGATCTTCTTAGTGTGAATTGTCTTTTGACATTTTTCTGGATGTCCAGTAAGATGTAGATGTTTGAGGGAATGGTCTGAGGTTCGGATGTTATCTATCATATAGAAATAGACCTTTAGAGGTCCTCAAAATATAGCCTTTGAAACAATTAGTGTCAATGAGACGCCCGTCCCATAATTCACTTCTGACTAATGAAAATATGCTACCTGTGAATATTCTTGCCAGCAAATTTTCCTGATAAAATTTGTTCTTGTTTGCCAGTGAGACAATAAAATAATTGTTATATCTTACTTATCATCTTAGATTTCACAGCTTTAAGTTATTTAGATACTTTAGGAACTTTATAAGATTTGGTGATTAATAATTAGTAAGTTGCCAGAAGCAAATGATACTCATGCTCTTTTTTAGTCTTATTATAAATGTTCCTGAAAACATATGCTTATCTAAGTATTTTCGTAACACTCCCTATATACTTTTTCTGTACTATGATTCATCTTTGCATTTTTAAAATGACCCTCATCAAATGAAATTTTCTCTGGTGAAAGAGTTTAGAACTTCATACTAATATTGGCTTTCTATTTGGTTTTGCAATGGAGGTGCCCTTAAATTTGCGACTGATTGTGATACTGGGAAATCCAGTAAGTCTGGCCACCCAACTAAGTCAGATCAAAATTTTGTGAAAGAGTCATAGAAGGTAGATTTTAGTGGTGGTGGGCTTTAGTAGTTGTTTCACGGATGGCTTATAATTTTTTCTTTAGAATAAATTTCAGATGCAAGCAAAGTGAGCATGATGCTCAGAAAAGTGGCTGGAATCAAGGATTGTGGCTGAGAAATGCTGGGACTTCCAGTGTTTTGTTTCTATCCCAGGCAACAAATTGCCCCACAAGGGATTTGGGAGACTTGAGAAAAATTTATAAGATGTGTAATATTAAACCATCTGATTTTAGTGACAGGATGAAATATTTCCAGGTTTAAATGAAAACAAGAGTAGTATTTTTTATAATATTGAATTGATTTTATCCTTTGCAAGAGTTTGAAAGACCTAGAAGTTTGGGGGTGTTAGAAAATGAATTACCTGCCTAATGGTATCATTCTCAAGAAATTATGGTAAGTTACACTGGGATCCCTTAAAAGTGAGTGAGCGCCTTGTGATGTCTGTTCCTCCAGTGTCACACTCTCAGAGTGGACGCTAAGGTTTTTTATAAAACTGTTTATGGCCACTCTCTATAGGACTTTGAAAACTTGGCTTTGCTACATGAATTGTGGCATTTGTGAAGTCTGTCACTATGTATCATTTTAAAATACATTATTGACCATATATCACAGTGCCCAGTCCGCATAAATGGAATTCTAAAACTGTTTATTGATCACTGACTTATTAGTTGTACAAATACTAGGAAATCCTTCTTTAACACATGATTGTTTAGGTAGAAATTCAGCATTTTTTATATGTAGATTATTCATTTTTGGCTTTTAATTCTCTGAAGATCTTACAAGTAAAAAACTGAAGAGTAATTCACCCAGAAAAGTATTAGTAGAATTTCAAATGAAGTTAAAAATTTCCTGTTCTCAGTCTTTGTGATAAGGTAATACAAGTGCTTCTTAAAATGTTTTTTCTTTATGGATAGAGTAAGCTTTTTAAGGAATCATTGCTTAATTGCAAAATGATCTTTTTCTTGTGAAAAAATTTAGAGATGAGTAGATATTCAGTAAGAGAAAACCTGAGGGTCGAACATGGATACACTTACTCGTGGTACAGTATCCAGATAATTGCAGCTCGGTAGCAGTCTTTGTATTTTACCCTGCCCTTCTTTCTGCACATATAAGCATCATAAATTCTAAGTTTAAAAATATTTTAAAGTAACAATTCAGTCTTCTTATATATTGGTAAATTAATGATATAATAAGCATTATCCATTGAAATAGCACTAACTCCTTATAGAAAATCCAGTAACAAATTGTAAGCAGAGTCTAACAAACATTATTCATTTCTTTTTGGTTTAAAAGTTTCTGCAAGTTGCAAAGGCAGCTTGTTCTCCGGCCCTCCTTCCAGGAAGAAATGTTTTGATCCCTTTCACCATAAGCATTGTGAATAACATGATTTCAGATTCAAGCCCATTTCCTACTGCAGGCTTAGTATTGAAAGCCACAACTCTAATGGAATAATTCATTTTGGAGAGGTAGGCAGCCACGCAATCATGTTAGCCACTGCTATTTATTAATAATAAATGTAAAACACCAAGAGAAAATATACATTCTTAAATTAATCAGACAATGTGGCTTCAGGAATTACAACACGAAATCTTTCAGCTGTTCCTTGAAAACACTGGAGCATCAAGTTCAATATTGATTGAAAAAAAAATCTGTAAACACAGGCATGGAATACACAATGAATCTCTTTGTGTAGCGAATGCCTTTTATGTGAACGTATGCACATGCAGAGCAGTAGAATTTGTATCTAGGAAAGTGTGACTTGTGGTTAGGGACTTGCTCAAGTGAGCTAAATTACCTGCAAGTACCTGGCTCACAGTGACGCCGCGTCACTTAATGTTGCCTCTCCCGATCTGCTCACTTTGCAGCAGGAACTTGCAGCAAAGGTCCGTGGTACATCTAAGAGATTATGACACCTACGTTATGGTTTCAAACTGGCTTGGCTTTTACACTACCCTGGAAAATGATATCGCTTTTGTTTCATAGTCACTTTACATTAGTATGCATTTCTCTCTTGTATTTCCCTTGAAATTAGGCAGGCCGGGTTTATACTTTCCACATTACTTCTTGAGGTACCCATTAACAAATCGTTCCGACTAAGTTGACAACAGGTGCAAACAATGAGCGAAAATAAGTAGGAGGCTCCGAAATTTCCTAGTTGTTAATAGCAATTCTAAAGGTGTTGAGACCTCTGCAAGACCTGCTAGTCAAGGTGTACTTCTCAGTAAATGACCTTGTACCCAGAAAAAGGAAAAAGGCAGAGTTTCTATGCTTATTGTCATGAGTATTTTTTCTAGGTTATAAATAATTCTAAAAATACATTTTCAGATTTCTGGGTCTTTGATGATAGGAAACTTAATCCTGTATTTTATAAAAATAACAGTTGAAGAGAATGCATTTTCTACAGACTAAAATGGGCTATTTCCATTTCTGGATGGTCTTGTGATATTCTTTGCTTCCGTAACTATTGTTGGCTTACTGGATAGAGACTTTGCATCGCTCTGCATCCCCTTTACTTTGGAAAGGGCACTTAACTCAGGCTTTAGAACACAAGAGGTGCATCGACTGTCAGCTCCAAGTTTTTCTTCCATGGTTGACTAGCTTTTTGAACTTTAAGAAATGTTACTCTGGATTCGCTTGTGCCTAGGTTTTTGAGTGAGAGAAGTATTTTGAGTGTTTTAGAAGAGAGGAAAACCAACCTACAATTGCTTTACCTTTTTCTATGGAAAAGTACATCTAGTGCCTTTAACTTACTGCTTTTTTTCAAAAAATATTTGTCACATTCCTATTGTTTACCAGTCATTTCTCTAGGGATTGGGAATACTAGGGTTACTGGAATAATGCCCATGCCTTTCCAGCTCTCATATTTTATAAATGAATTAATGTTAATTACTTTCATATATTTATATTGACTAAGATCAGGTGAATGTCTATTACCTTCTGAAACTGACAATTCTTTCCATAAAAGAGGGGAACGTTCAGTATCTTAAAACTTTTCTCCATGTTGTTCTGTCACACATTATTCTGAGACACACCACGGTGCACTGGCAGATGAGGGAGTGCCTGGCTTTGTGTGGATGACTCTAATATTTAGCTTACAGGACCACTGAATTTAAGTGAATAACTAAGGGAAGTACAATGTATGCAAAAGCATAACGGCATGATATAAGTAAAATTATAAGTTTCCAAATAGATAGAAAGATTCACAAGTAGTGTCAGGCATGTGTAAATGATCCTCACCTAAATTCAAAAATTGTTAACATCTGGAAAAAAAAAAGCAAGCAGAAAAAACAAAATCAAACCCAAACCAAACAGCAACAATAGCAAACTGTGAGCCTCTTCACAATGAAGGTGTCTGAGAAATCTGGCATTTAATGTTCAAGTTATACTTTTTCTGATACATTAACAGGATATCTCTTTCTAAAAAATCCTCATCTAAAATCATTACTTTTTCACATTTACTTGATCTATACAGGTCCTTCTACTTCTAACAATATGTGACTAGGTGTATGTGTGAGGGTGTATGTATCTGTTCTTAACAAACAGAATAACAATATGACTTGCACTATCTAAAGTGTCCATTTTATTTTATTTATTTTTTTTTTATTTTAAACCAAGAACATGTACTGGTACATTCTACATACAATGGTCACATTCATTACATTTATTCTGTACCTATACATGATGCATCTTGGTTCTCCCCCCTCCCCCACCCCTCCCTTCTGCTCCCTCCCTCCCTATTGACAGCAGGTTCATTCATCATTTTCCATATTTTCCCTTTCCCCTCTCTTTCCCCTGTTGCCTTTCTGCTTTTTCCCTTCTTTCTTTCTAGTACTCCAGTCTTCTGCACACCAGCCTCCTTTTATATAATATCTATTACACCTCTTTGTCCTTATTTACAGTTATCGTTTCTCATATCAGAGAAACAATTCCATGTGTGCTCATGAGTGTCTGATTTATTTCACTTAAGAGTATGTTCTCAAGAAACATCCATTTATATATGAATGACTCTAGTTTATCCTTTTTTATGGCAGTGTAGTACTCCATAGTGTAGAAAAACCACATTTTCTTTAGCCATTCGTTGGTTGTTGGGCATTTAGGTTGTTTCCAAGACTTAGCTAT